>JASAND010010815.1:0-72164 GCA_030248195.1 Trissonchulus latispiculum | reverse complement strand
TTTCCAACTGTTGGCCTTGCAACAGAAATGAGCTTCAATAGTTTCACAGTTGTTGGTTGCTCTGCATAATCGCACCTTCATACAAAACCAAAACTTTACTCCGGTTAATTCTTCACATTCTCGTCGCAATAGTTCCAAAATCAGTCCACGAAACTCTGTGAAAAATAGTTGAGTATCTGCAACAGAGTGTTCCGGTTTAACTTGATAATTGCGCAACCATCCTTGGAAAGCTCCATTTTGTTGGACGATGTCATATTGTGGGATTGTCATCTCCAATAGCTCTTCATCGGACTCTGTCATTTCCAGGAATACTGACTCGGGTTCTGCAGCTCCTACCTCCAAAGCGTCTGTTTTATGATGCTCCAACTGATCTTCACTCATGTGTGCTTCGTTGCTTGACTCCAGGACTTTATCAGCAGATCTGTCAATATTCTTTTCAACAGCCTGAATCTTTGCCGGAGGTTCATAATTCAAATGTGCTTTTGCATGACGCTTCAATGCATCCAATCTTGATAACAGGTGATCACACTGTCCGCATTCAAAACGATCACGCTTGTGAACACTAGCGATATGCCGTTGTAAGTTTCTATTAGTAACAAACTTGGCTTCACAAATGTCACAAGAAAATTTCATTTTCTGTAAACAAATAAAATAACACATTGTTTCAAAAATTTCCAATTCATATGATACAGATAACTAGAAATATTTAGACTTGAAAGCAAATCAGAATATTTATACACATTTGCTGTAAACTGTAAACACACGCGTAGGAACATTATTTTCTAGTGCAACTAGTCATTCACTACATTTTCAGCACTACAATTTTGAATAAATACAGTCAAAATAATTTTTTAAAGTTTGATACAAACCCTAATACCTTTTTAAAAATCATTTTAAAAATCATCAAAATATTTTTACTAGTCACAAAACAAAAATCGCTCAAGATACTAATCATTACAGAGTATATGCATCAACAAGCACAATATGATAATCACATCGATATGCAAATGGAGTGCAAGGCTATATAACTACAATCATTAACTTACTATACAACTCTCCACTGAACTTGTAACAAAAGAATGATTAGCTTTTTCAAAGAAATAATCCCTTATATAGTCTTTTAGAAACATAACAATGAATTTGATTGGTTAAGCAGCATCACGTGACTCGTGCCTTAATTTGGTTGGTTAAACCTAAACATGATTGAAAGTTCTAGAACATTCCATAACCTTCACAAAACTATGCAGCTGCACCAGAACCCCATTTTATACTACTGTTCGTAAATAGAGAACCAGCTAAGCTAATATACTCGATACTATTGCTACACTAACAAAATATTTCTACTTACATTTACGAAGGTGAGGAGAATCAGCTAGTCGATAACTACGAAGCAAGAGCACGGAAATCGATATTGATACGATCAAACAGAGTATCAGATCAACTGAGCTGAAGACTGGAATATATAAGCAATTTGGCTGAAGATGGATGGAAAGCACTGTCAAGGAAAAGAAATAGTTGATGCCGAAAACGAAATGGAATGAAAACCTGGGCGAGATGGATCAGGGAATACAAAGAAAGATCGGTTGAGGTGGAATATGAAAAGGAATGAAGACCTCGTTGAGACGAAGAACGTAAATGAAAGACAGATGGAAAATGGCAGTTATCAGCGAAATCTTGGAACTGAAATCAAGTGGTAGCACAGCAGAATCAGTGAAGAAAGTATGAAGAAAGGCTGGAAATTCTCTTATTATATACTCAGCAAAACGTCCAAACGGTGAACTTTGACATACTTATTCGTGATACTACAAGTCACCACTGACCCCACAAATGAACTTTAACTTCTGTCTTAGCTGACACGCGTGAGCACAAATTAAGAGTTGTGAAATGAGCTGTGATATTTAGAAATATTTTAGGTTTCGTGACTGGTACAAATTGTGTTTTGACCTTTTCTAACCGCGGGAAGGGTGGTGTTGTACGCGTAACCCCAAAATTAAACAATTACTCAGGTGAACTTTGTCTTTTTTGTTGGCCGACGCTGCAAAGCACAGAGTGGTATTCCTGATATACCAATGAACTTTAACATTTTCAGACTATTGGGTTAAGTGGAAGGTGTACATACAATCCTAAATGAATCAATTTGTGTTGAAGTTGATAGCGTAAACAAGTGGGTGAGTGTCAGTCACGAACAGGTAACTAATGCAATGATTTTCTGAAACTAGGTCAATCTTTGCCAATTTAATAGGTACAAAGATCTAAAATAATGTTAATCGGTCAACTTGCACAATTTGATACCACCCAAACGATTACTATAAAACCCTCGGTTTTTGAATGTAAGCACCTTCTTCGGAGTTATTTCTACACAAAGAGCAGTTTTCGACATGGTTGAAGTTGTTAAATTTGATCTCGGGAATTCCAAGTGTCTCTATCACTTACAATTTACCTTGGTTTCTTAATGTTGAATTCTGGCGAAAACTAAATGATGGCTCTAATCAGACTGTTTCTCTGAATCGCAGAGGGTTTGATGCGTTGGTTGGGGGTAAGAATATGGTTGAAAAGGCTTTTGTGGAGGACCGAGAGTTGTCACAAGAGGAGGATGTTGAGCTATGTAACAACAAATGGCTAACTCTCAAGAAAAACAGCGGGGGTAAACTAAATGTACATGTACGTTACTGGAAGGTGGACAAGGTGACTGGTGATAAAGTACCATCTAGCAAATTTGGAGTGGGCTCTGGTCGAGACGAGTGGGATAAGGTGCTGGGTTTGGAAGCTAAGATCCGTAAAGCGATATATGCAGCGATGGAGTTGCTGGCTGATGAGCGCAGGGTCAGAAAAACTGAAGCATCCAAAGGAGGTGATATATGTGGAAATGGTGGTGACATTGGTGATTGGGGTTCAAACCGGAGGAAGCGTCCTGGCTCCTAGACTTGGAAGCAGTTGAACCACCGAAGAAACACTGGAGCATGCCATAACTGACTTTGATGGAACTTTGTATGTACTTTCTCGCTCAATAATTTTATCTTATTGTAAATATTACAGCTTAATAAGTATTAGTATTTCTGATGCTTACATTATGCTCATTTATTTTGTTTTTGGAAATAATTAAACTATCCCTGATCTTAAATTTCTATCGGTTCTGGGATTCTATCAGTTGAAACTGGAACTTAAACAGTTTACAAATTTGAAAGATTATTAATTACATTTGGGTTTCATTTGAAATGAAACCCAAATGAAAACAGTGAAATCCAATGAAATGTTTCAGTTTCCAGAAATGTTCGTTTGAATTCGACATTTTCGCACAGCAAGTTAGTTTAATTTGGATTCATTTTCTAACCTAGTTTTTAAAACAATTTTATTGATACATAATATTCGTATAAACTACATGTCAGACAGCTAAAATCTATCATTCTCATTAATACATTCATCAACAGAATGATAAAGGATAATCATAGGTATTAACATTGTTAAACATAGATATATACAAGCAATGAATATAATCATGTACAAAAACGCAATGTATAAATCAAAGTAGCTTCTTAGTAGTCACTGTCTTCTGTTTCCGACTCTGTTTCATGAGTAATTTTTATGTAGGCATTAAAGAACATGTCTTGAATTTCATCTCCATTATTGCTGTCTAAAAATCAATAAGAATACATTATAATTCCGGTAAGATTTTAATTTTCGAACTTCGGTGGATTTTATAACAAATCTTTTTATATGAATTTGGTAGCAAACATGTTAATTAAGTGATATTAACAGCTCACACTGGTTTAGGAAGCTTTCAAATGGCAGAAAAACAATTTCAATCAGCTGTTCAATCCAAAGTTTCATGTGGACCGACTTTGATATTTTCAACCCATTCGCTGTCAACTTTTGAAAAGCATTCAGAACTTCGTCGCGATAATCCAATATAGCGTGATCTTTTCTTTCAAAAATTGAGTCTTCCAATTGGTTGAACAGGTCAAGAGATCTCTAAATGATAAAATTTAATAAAATGATCAATTTTGATAAAATTGAAATTATACATCATGAAACAGTTTCGACAATCCTTCATAAAATGGTGGTAAACCTAGATATGATGTAGCAATATTTAACCATGCAATTTCATTAGGTATAATTGGTAGACTACTCTTTTCATAACTTGAATATAAAACAACAATTTCAGTGGTTTGACAGTACTTTTCAGGACAGAACAGACCGTAGGATGCCTTTGATGAAATAAATATAACGGAAAAGTTACACCGAGTAGCTTGTTTATCAGTAATTTTACATGGTTTTGTCAGACAAATACTAGATCCATCTGTCCCAAACCTATATTTTGCAAAACATTTACTACATACAATAATAAAATAATAGAAGGGTAGGGCCAGTACCTTCTGAACAAACATCTTCTTGGGATGAGGACGGATTTTACCAGTTCCGAGTTTACCTCTCTTACCTCCCTTACAAGGGGGACAGGTTGAACCTTCATTTGATAAAATCAAGAAACCACCTCCGAACCCCCCTGAACCATTCTCAGAACCAGACACCTCTGGGCTGAGGGAAGGACCTCTCTTACCAGAAGAACCATGGCTTGTGTCCGAACCTCCGGCTAGCAGACCTGCGAGACCACTTCCGAAACCCCCAGAACCCTTTTCAGAACCAGACGCCTGTGGGCTGAGGGAATACCCTCCCTTACCAAGAGGACCATGGCATGGATCCGAACCTCCGGCTGGAAGACCTGCGAGACCACTTCCGAAACCCCCAGAACCCTTTTCAGAACCAGACGCCTGTGGGCTGAAGGAATACCCTCCCTTACCAAGAGGACCATGGCATGGATCCGAACCTCCGGCTGGAAAACCTGTGAGATCGCTTCCGAAACCCCCAGAACCATTCTCTGAACCATACACCTGTGGGCTGAGGGAATACCCTCCCTTACCAAAAGAATCATGGCTTGGGTCCGAACCTCCGGCTAGCAGACCTGTGAGACCGCCCCCGAACCCTCTAGAACCCTTTTCAGAACCAGACGTTTGTAGGCTGAGGGAATACCCTCCCTTACCAAAAGGACCATGGCATGGATCCGAACCTCCGGCTGGAAGACCTGTGAGACCGCTTCCGAAACCCCCAGAACCATTCTCAGAACCTTACACCTTTGGGCTGAGGGAATACCCTCCCTTACCAAAAGAATCATGGCTTGGATCCGAACCTCCGGCTAGCAGACCTGTGAGACCGCCTCCGAACCCTCCAGAACCCTTTTCAGAACCAGACGCTTGTGGGCTGAGGGAATACCCTCCCTTACCAAAAGGACCATGGCTTGGATCCGAACCACCGGCTGGCAAACCTGTGAGACCGCTTCCCAAACCCCCCACAACCTTTCTCAGAACCAGACGCCAGTGTGCTGAGGGAAATGCCTCTCTTACCAGAAAGACCATGGCTTGGGTCCAAAGCTCCGGCTTGCAGACCTGTGAGACCGTTTCCGGAAGCCCCAGAACTATTCTCAGAACCAGACGCCGGCGGGCTGAGGAAAGTGTCTCTCTTACCAGAAAGACCATGGCTTGGATCCGAACGTCCAGCTGGTAGACCTGAGAGATCGCCTACGAGCACTCCAGAACCATTCTCAGAACCAGACGCATGTTGGCTGAGGGATGAGCTTCCCTTTTCAATAGGACCATGGATCTGATTCGAACCTTCACTTGGTGTACGGGAGTATTGATAATCATCGTTATATGAAGTGGTGTCTATCTCTAAGTTGATAGATTCAGTTGACCATTCAAAGGGGGGTGGTAGGTTAGAAATGTAATTTGCCACCTTCAATCTTGAATCATAAATAATTTCAACATCTTCGTCGTCACTGACATCTATAGATCCGGCGCTAGACGACATTAATAATCTGGCGATTTGAATGCAAATGAAGATGCTGATTACAGGGTTGCATATATAGGTTTTCGAAAATTAGGTGTAACAGCTTTTGGTTGATACCAATTTAAGATGATCTACATTTTATGTGGTTATTTCAGTTATCAGTCCTAGTTTTGGGTCAGGGATTGTTTATACAGATCAGATTTTATAAGTTCTGTAGTAACAATAAGGTTATATTGTAGAAAATTTGAAAGCATATTTTTATAACCTATTTTTTCTTGAGAAGGTATAGGTTTTCAGGTTCTTTTCAAGTTTCATTTGAATGCAATAATTTAATGCCTTAACTTGATTGTACACAGTATCCTATTTTTCCTTTCAAAATTAGATAAAAGGGTTATGCTACATTTTTAATGAAGCATTTTGATTAAGATTGATATCATACAGACTACACTGAATTTATGCTCAGTAGCATCTTTATTCTACATTTTTAAGTTCATTAAAAACGGGTTTTTAGTGCTATAGTAACTTTGAAACTGACATTACATTCAATTATATATCTAGCTACACAACATTTGTTAGAGTTACTGAGATTCTAAACTTTCATATTACAGCACATACAATTTCTAAATAGTTCATAGCGATTATTGCGTTCACAGCAGAAACAGTAACGAATTTGATTTGTTTTTCTAATTAAGTGTAAAAACTGCAGTTCAGTGAATACCAATAAAATTAGAGTTCACAGTTAATTCTATAGCATCTGTGACTGGTTGGTATGCGGGAGGGGGTCAAAGATGAACAATTGGGTGGAGATGGGGGAGCGACTTTAGTTTGTAGATGCTTACTTTTACTCTGACACACTCTAATTAACTAATATACAGTGAGGTTAAAATGCAAGCTTCTATAGTAAGTCTAAACTAAGAAACATCAAAATAGTTAATAAGGTTTGTCGTATTGATCTGTAGCAGACCGAACTCAACACGCAGCTTGTCTAGAAGCAAGCTTTATTTCAACTGCCTAAGCTAGCAAAACTAATGCACACAACTACATCAGATCCAAAAGTCAAAGCCGAAAACTGCTAGCAAGCTCTTGCTAGCCACAACAAAACAGGGCTTGGAACTCGAGTTCTACTCAAGGCCAAGCCTAAACAAAACTATAAAAACATAAGAATAAAAAGATCTACCGAAGTTCCTTTAGCTAGGAATAGCTAGGTTTCCTTTTTAGGTGCCACACCCCCCAAGTTCATGTTGAAACGTCCCGTTTCATAAAAATGTCGACAGAACAATTTAGACTAAGGCGGGAACTAAAAGGAAACCTAGTGAAATGGTTAAGTAAAGTCAAAGTTTTTGTCACTGTCCCTGTCCTGGATTCTGTTGTTGAGTCGGTGGGAGAAACAGCTGATACTGGTTGTTAGCCACATACCCCAATGGACCTCCGACGTTGGAAGGCACAACCGGATGCAAGACACCATATGCATCCATTGCAACCGCCATGCTGAAAAGTGGGTATCCGTAAAAGGTCTGTCCCAGATTAACCAGGGTCCGCACACCTAGTTGTGCCGTCGAAAGGGCTGCCACGTGAAACGCTTGGGACTCCGCAGCTTGGGATACCACGGGCTGGGGTTCCACGGGTTGAGTCACCGCAGGCTGAGATTCCTCTGCTCCAGGTTTCGATTCAGCCTGAAGTTGAGGTTGAGATTCCACCACGTGACCTCCCAGGGTTGGACTGTTCTGTTGCATATGATTGTCTTGGAATCCCACAAACTCTCCCCAATCGTGTGGTTCCCTCTGCAGCGGTGAGTCCACGCGATCCACAGTGACGCATGACATAGCTGACTGCGGTCGTTCGCCTTCTTTGAACTCGCCGTCCTCAGCCACCGGTCGTTCCATCTCCGCGTCCTTCGATGTCGAACCTGACTGAGCCATAGCTTGCGCTGGCGGTTCGACTCGCTCCGCCCTCCGCTCATCGAACGAAACTGGGCCTTCCGTGTCGAGTGGGTCCATTCCCTGGTCTAATCTCTCCTCGTCTTCGAAATGAAGACCGCTTGGACCATCGTCCAACTGCCCTCCGGAATTCTCTGTGACTGTCCGTTCGTGTGGTTGCTCTGGTTCTATCAGAGGACGATCATACCAAGGGTTAGCCTGGAGATAGCGCCGCTTAGTCAGACCAAGCACACACCTGCAGGGCTTCCACTCTTTCGCTCAGAGCCAGTAGCAACTGCTGAGATCCAGCAACATTCAAGTGGAAACCCTGGTTGTCGTAGAGCTCTATTTTGAGTGAACCATCAGCCCGAACAAATTCAGGAGCTCGCCGAAGATCTAATAGACCAATCCGCTCCCCGAATACCGCCAGGGCTCCCGTCAACCACTGTGAAAATGCATCCACCTGAGTCTGGGGCACCAGCTGCTGAGGGACAGGCAGCGCCACCCACAGCTGGGCCTGGGAACTGCGTCGTCCCAATACCTCCATGAGCTGATCAAATTCACCCTGCCAAGAATCAGGATTTTCTTGGCAGTCGTTAATACCGAAGTATAGAATAATGGTATGGTAGGTTCCGAGGTGATACCGCCGCAACGCATTTGACAAACCCCACATTGTCGCCCCACCACGCGCTATAACATCACCTCCTTCCACCTCTTTTACATGGGCCAGCATGGAATCTCCTGCGAGGAGGCACACATTGTGGAACCAACTAAAGCGACTTGTGGTGTTGAGCAGCTGTGGGATCTGGGAACTAATATACAGTGAGGTTAAAATGCAAGCTTCTATAGTAAGTCTAAACTAAGAAACATCAAAATAGTTAATAAGGTTTGTCGTATTGATCCACATTTCGCAATGGCTCCACATGTGTCAGATCTCAGTTTTTACTTGTAATATATAAATTTCACCAACGTTAACCTACTCGCAGTTGCCCACAGTGTAAAGTTATTAAGGTTGTTCATATTAGTAATTACTTACACTTGCCCACAGTTAGGTTAAATTAAGTTGTTATAGCTTTCTACTCGAATCACAGTTGCCCACAATTCGAATAAGTAACCTAAAGTTGTTAAGATTATTCATAACAGAAACTGCCCACGCATGCCAACATTGTGGGCTGCAGTTCAACTCTTATTTTCCTTACTACTTTTAGTTGACATGAGCGTGTGTAAATTTGTTTCTGGTTTGAGCTGTAGAAGTCAAAGACAGCGGGCGCATATATTGGAAGTGAAGGTACACATTGAGGGGGGGCGGCGGTCAGCCGTATCGTTAGAGCATGTACCTGCAGTTATTATCTGCTAGATGTGAAACTCTTACATAATGTGACGTGGCGTCCTGGATTGGCACGCGGTTTAATGGGTTTGACGTTATCTGGGAATCCTTGGTGTGGAACAAACATTTTTGCACCATTAAGCACAGTTTTTATATCCACTTTCTTTGTTTTAGAAACTTACGCTCTAGTTACTCTAACTTTTGGAAAGTATTCTATTTCTTTTACCGCCTTAAGGCGTCATCAATCACAAAACACGTCTGGCAAGTGGATATAAAAAGGGTGCAAAATACTGAGTGGAGGCTCAGTCTGGTGTTTGGAACGCTCCTATTAACTCCTTCCAACAGACTGCACAATACTCAATACTACGCTACAATACGAACTACCGGCTCGGTGTTTCATAACAATTGCTCCTTCCTGCCAACAAACATATTAGTTGTCTGTGAACGAAACGGCTTTCCCTCAGGGGAACAATTAATTTAAACAGCACAGCTTTTCCTCCGCAAAACTTAAAGTATACTGTCTGCACTGTATGCCGATACGCTTGACTAATAAACTGAGAAACTAAGACTGCTGATTTAAACCCGACTCCCGCTCTTGCCGGCCTACCTGCTACGCTACATTTGGTGGCAGCGGTGGGATGTTCCGTTGGTAAACGTGCTGCATGCAACGGACCCCACCTCCGAAAAGGAAAACTACAGTCGCCTCAGTCCAGCCCACTGTTTCAACAGTGGCATCAGCCAGTCGTCCACCAGATCCTAGTTCATCGGATCCGAAGAATCCAGGGCACTCAGCCCCTACAACTGCCCAGCCATTGGCATCTGCCTCAGCGACAAAATCCAGAAAGGACAAAGATAGCCCTCCGGAAACTCGCCTGCTAAGTGCCGAAGAAATACAAAGTCATCTGCGCACTCAAGCCTATCAAATCCAACAGGATAGAACGAACATTCAATCTCTCCGCCAAAGTCTTTCTAGTTTGGAATCGCCTAGCCGATACTAATTCTGGCCTTGATCAAAGGCTACAAACAGTTGAAAGTGGCTTACGGAAAGTTCAGCGTAGCGGGTAGGCCGGCAAGAGCGGGAGTCGGATTTAAATCAGCAGTCTTAGTTTCTCAGTTTATTAGTCAAGCGTATCGGCATACAGTGCAGACAGTATACTTTAAGTTTCCCGGAGGAAAAGCGTACAATATAAGGTGTCCCGGAGGAAAAGCTGTGCTGTTTAAATTAATTGTTCCCCTGAGGGTTCACAGACAACTAATATGTTGTTGGCAGGAAGGAGCAATTGTTATCAAACACCGAGCCGGCAGTTCGTATTGCAGCGTAGTATTGAGTATTGAGCAGTCTGTTAGAAGGAGTTAATAGGAGCGTTCCAAACACCCGACTGAGCCTCCACTCAGTATTTCGCACCCATTTTATATCCACTTTTCAGACGTGTTTTGTGATTGATGATGCCTTAAGGGCGTTAAAAGAAATAAAATACTTTCCAAAAGTTAGAGTAACTAGAGCGTAACTTTCAAAAACAAAAAAAGTGGATATAAAAACTGTGCTTAATTGTGCAAAAAATGTTTGTTCCACAACAAGGATTCCCAGATAACGTCAAACCCATCAAACTGCGTGCCAATCCAGGACGCCACATCACATTTGCCCACCGGGGGAAAAATCCCTGCCCTCAGGGATTGGGACAGAGGAATACAGAAGGTGCACCTGTTGAAACCGATCCTGGGAAATAACGGAAAAATGTCCATAAAGTTTTGCTGTAGCAACGGATCGTAATGGGTGAGCGAGAAACAGCTTCACCTTGCTGGGGCTGAGGAGTGCCTTCACCGCTTCGGTCAGAGAACCGCCAAAGGACCCAGGAGAATACAGCCCGGAAAGAGCCGAAAAAACATTTGAGCCTAAGATCGCGCACGGTGATACGCACTATTAAATTCCTGGTGACGAATTCCAGGAAGGGCAGTAGCGTTACCCATCAGTAGATCAGCAACTTGATGTCGACTGGTGGCTTTAGATCCAGTCGTGCTCAGAAAGAGAATCCAAAAGACGTAAACCAGCTGCAAATAGAAAAGATTGTCTTCCGACGTTTGCAGAAGGGGGAACAAACGCTGCATTGAAGTCACCACAGTGTGGACACCTATATAGTGGCCATGGGGAATAACGTTGGTCCCCTCTGGAGGCGGCTCCAGAGGCGAAGCTAGGCCAGCATCTCGGAGGAGACGATGAACCTCACGGCTAAAGATCACATAGCGTCGTTCAGAGTCAAAATGCAAGAAGGCAAGACTGCTTTCTTTGTAGTCAGTGAGATAGCTGACATTCTGGGAAATCGGTTGTTGAAACCGAGGAGCATACTTTAGAGTTTTGTCAAAATGAGCATAAAGTTCGCGATCATACTGATCCTGCGCATATGATTGGATGGCCCTGGTACACGTACACCGCTCAACGCAGGCAAAACAACAGAGCCATCTGTTACACCGACACAAGCCCTTACCACCAGAAGGACAAGTGGGGCACTTACGCTGGGTTGTTCGCTTACGGAACCCCGGGCAATACGGCGGGGCGAGACGATCATGATCAGACAGCCGGAGGCCACAGAAGCGGCAGCGGAAGCACAGGCAGACATCATACCGAGTGCCACGGTTCGGGCACGGTTTGCGCTTACCAAATGGTTGGAAGATGGCCGCAATAGGACCCAAAGGCGCCTCAGCTTCAGGTGGAGGCGCAACGTTGGCCGCATCTGAGACGACGGCCGATGATGATCGCCCTGCGTAACAATTGGGGAAGCCAATGCTGAAGGATCGGATGTAGGCTCAATGTCCGAATACGGACTCTTGAAACGAGGCAGGACGGAACTCGAGGCCATCGAAGTTGCCAATAGGTTACTTTGCTGAACCGTCACCTGCGTGATCGCCGCTGTTACAGGGCGAACTACAGGCGGCATCTGCAGTTGTGGCTGGGTAGGGAAAGGACGGGGTAAGCTGATGCCCGTCGGTTGCGTCGCTGCTGAGCAGGTCAGCAGATGGCCACACTGGCAGTGGTCAATCAAACTGACGTTAACGTTGTCCCTGATGACACATGAAGAGAGCTGCGATTGCCCCCACAGTTTCGATAAGTTACTTGGACTGCATACATTATGTCACAACGAAACGTGGCTAAAGGATCAGCATGAACGACAGTGCTAGTTAGCCAGGGACAGCATGAAACTAATAAAGGACCCAAAAATATCACGGCCATTTTTAGCGAAAAAGAATTTGGTTCAGTAGCAAAGTTAAAGAAATATATGTCAGTCGGCCATCAACACGAACAGTAACGCTCTGGAAAACGTGGCTTGGGCACGACTTAAATTGGGTTAAAAGTAAACAAATGACAAATAGTTAGGTGGTTCGGCATGTTAGACGGATGTCAATCGCCAGCCACTGGAATCCAGAATTTAATTTCGCATTTTTTGTAAAGACCGGGAGCAAGGTGGCCTCGATTGCAAAATTGACAAATGGGGATATTCGGGTTATGCATAGAGACGTAATGCAGGGCTACTAAAATGGCAAAACGGCTAGAATAGGCACAGAGATGGCAGGGCAATTGGACAATGTGAGCAATCGGTGCTTCCCCATCCAGATGGCGTTCCAGTAGATGCGTAATTAAAGGACTAGTACTGGCGAAGACGGCATTAGGACAACTTGCAGTAAAAGGACAAATATGTTCTTGCGACATTTGAACGCTTCAAAACCGACTGCTGTAATTCAACAGTGTAAAATAACAACGAACATTCTATTCAATTCTTCGCTTCTTCAGAAAAACTTGGCTTTGCTGTTACGAATAATGGCTCATTAATTACTCTGAATTTGAAATTGTAGTTCTGAAAACTAGTGTGCTAAGAATGTTAGAAATGAATTGAAGGTAGCAATTGTTGGGATTGTACATGGGCAAGCAATATATACAGCAGCAAATTTGAAGAAATTGGTAAACAGTGGCAGAATAAGTTGATTAGGACAACCGATACCGAGCAGGAGGGCGACGTTTTTGTTGTGGGTATCGTCGTGCATGGAAAGATCCAGCAGCTTGTTCGTTAACTGTGTGATCGCTGGTATGTAAACGTGCAGCTGGTTGAGGAATAGCTTGGGCATACTCTTCTACTTCAGAACCTGATGGAATGGAAGGTTGACGGTATGCCTTCAACCGATTACTGTGAACCACCTGGTATTTCCGGTTCCTCGTTCCTTGAGATGGTAGGATGGTAACATTCGGTAAATTCACATGCGTAATTTTATATGGCCCTTCCCATGGTAGAGCTAGTTTCTTTCGCTTCGGAAACTTCAACAGCACCTTGTCACCGACCTTAAGGTTCAAGTGCTGATCGATCGTACAAATGCTTTTGTTTATCTTGAGCAATTTGGATTTGATTTGCAGCAATGCTCCAGATGGCTCTAAGTTGAGAGGTTAGCTCCTCCACATACGTCGGCTCGTCGTTGTAATTTACCTCAGAGAAGGCAAATGCCGCGTCTATCAGCAGTAATGGAGTTCTGCCGTACACCATATTAAAGGGAGACATTCTTGTGCTTTCATGTTCGGCGCTTCGAAAGGCGAATAGGACTAATGGGAGATAAACATCCCAGTCAGTGTTGCCAGTATTGACATACGTAGTTAACATTGCTTGAAGTGTCCGATTGAATCGTTCCACCATCCCATCACATTGTGGGTGATAGGGTGATGTTGAAACTTTGAATGTTCCACACAAAGCTAGTACTTCGGCCAGTAAATCTGACATGAAATTTGCACCTCGATTAGACAGAAGTCGTCTCGGTGCACCATGACGACTTAGGATATCAGTGACAAAAATTTTAGCAACGGTCTCCGCCGTTTGGTCTGGGATCGCAGCACATTCCGGATACTTCGTGAAATAGTCCAAAAAACGATAACATATTTCATTCTTGACTGAGAGAGCGGAAGTGGACCAAGAATGTCCACTCCTACGCATTCAAACGGTCCTCCAACCGGAATGGACGCCATTGGTGCTTTTGCCTTCTTCGCGTTCGTTTTACGTGCTTGGCAGCCGTGGCAAGTTTCACAATATTTCTTTACATCAGCGTGCATGGTAGGCCAGAAATATCTCTGCAAAAGTTTCAATGCGCTCCCATGGGTTGATCATGGTAAGCTTGAAGCAATGGAAGTCTTCGCTTCTGAGGGATTGCCAACTGTTCGAACAGCGCACCACGCGGTGCTATTCTGGGATAAAGGTGGATAAGGGTGCCATCTCGGAGGTCTTAACGAGGGGATGCAAAAATTACCTCAGCTGCTCGTTTTGGATCCTGCGGGATTGTATTTTCTTTCAAAATCCTTGAACAGACAACTAATATGTTGTTGGCAGGAAGGAGCAATTGTTATCAAACACCGAGCCGGTAGTTCGTATTGCAGCGTAGTATTGAGTATTGAGCAGTCTGTTAGAAGGAGTTAATAGGAGTGTTCCAAACACCCGACTGAGCCTCCACTCAGTATTTCGTACACTTTTTATATCCACTTTCCAGACGTGTTTTGTGATTGATGATGCCTTAATGGCGTTAAAAGAAATAAAATGCTTTCCAAACGTTAGAGTAACTAGAGCGTAACTTTCTAAAACAAAGAAAGTAGATATAAAAACTGTGCTTAATGGTGCAAAAAATGTTTGTTCCACACCAAGGATCCCCAGATAACGTCAAACCCATTAAACCGCGTGCCAATCCAGGACGCCACGTCACAATAGTATCCACTCTTGGCAATAAGTATTGACTACTTTTACATTTAGATTTTACATTTTACACATAACACATATTTACATGCGACATCATCATACGTGTGCTTGAGGGGGGGTTGATCCCCCAGACCTGAGCTCACCCCCCCACCAGAGGGGTCCCTCACCCCGCAGAATCCGGATTTTTCCGGTAAAAAACCGGAAAATCCGGTTTTTCAGCGGCCTTCGGCCGCCCTTCACCCCCCAAAATTTCCCCTCCTGCACATGTCTGGACATCATCACCAGTTAATTTAGCAATGCCTGTTTAACACAACATAGTAAACACGTATATCACTATTTTGATAATGCTTTATTCTGATATAAGTTAAAATATATTGCTATTTACTGTTTAAAAAGCTTTCATGGTTTAAGATCAAATCGTTTATGAAGTCTGATTTATTTCGTAGCGCTTCGAGTACGCCAGAGGAGGTTACAGCGTATGGCCAATACCTCAGGATCCAAGCAATACCCGGCGGTCTTCTAATTAATCACGAAAGAAATTAATCTACACATAAAATCCTCAACAAACAACAAAACAACACTGAATCAGATGGGTTAAAACCTGAATGAGTGCGCACAGGCGGTGTTCACCGACATCCCGATTATTTTGGATTGGAAGAGGAGTGAGTCAGGGTGCTCAACAGCAGAATCATCGCGCTCCTCTTACCTAAAATGATGGCTACTTCGCTGGAACGCTCTTGGGTTCCCCAGAAACATAGCACATGCTCAGATTTTAACCTCTGTGTTTACAGTGAGCAGTCCAAACAGAGTGGTTGTCAAGACTACACAATATATCCGGCAAAACCCTCCTTTTCATTAAATATAAAAACAGGCTACTTGGATGACTAAATAGCTATATACTGGCCACTGAGATGTTAAAATTTGTGTGCAACCGTGCGAATGAAATTTAACCCAGATACCCATGTCAGGCGAGAATAATTAAATAGATTTTCGGGAGCAGATTACTAGTATATCTAAATTTGGTGCAAATTTTTAGTCTCCGCTTATAAGTCTCTTTTATAGGTGTGTGTACGTCTTTCACATTTTACGCGTGACGTCAGGTTAATCGGTCAAGACACAATTTAACAAAAATTTTTAAATAATGCTAATAGTCTAAATCAACATCGAAAATGTTGTGACTGTCCTCAATAATGTTATTGTTCTGACCGCCTTCACCCAAACTTCCTCTCCTACAAATTCTTGACTGCCCTTTCCATATACCTCAAACCAGAAAAGACGACGTCAGCGATGTCAGCGCCAGCCCTGAAACTAGACACTGTACATAAAACCAATCCTACTACAATCAAGATATTCATGTCATATGGGACGTTGCATTGGAAAAGAGGGTTCCGCAAAAGTTATTGTGGTTGTAATTTTGTGGTCATAACACTGTGAGACTTCTCTCGGAAGTTGGAGAGTTTACATCCGGCAAGTTAAGATATTAACTAAGCGCCCGCCACCACTTGTAACATGTCTGACTCCTGCCACAGCTCATGATAAACGGTTCAAAAAACCCGAACTATTCCACAGCCAAGTGTTGTAATTCATCACTGGCATAGAGTTGATTGAGGTTTAGCCCGGTAGTAATTTGAGGCAAAGGGATAGCTAATAACAGAATAGAATCTCCTTGACCATGTTCCTCCTGGTACCGACAATATATACCACTTGAACCTCGTGAACGGCTCCTCCTGGTAGCGACTGTAGCCATCACTTGTACCGCTCGGGGCATGATAATCCGATAATAATCCTCTTGGAAACATTTAAAATCATTGTCCACCACATCCATAATAAACAATGGTTTCAAAATTTCCTCTCTGACAGCGACTATAGGGGCCTCACTTCATCTCGGTTTGAGTAGTAGTCAGAAGTTGAATGTTCATAGCCCACAATCCCATCAGTCAGGGTTACTGGATTCACTGTCATTGACAAGGTCAACATTTCAGCATAGTAGTATCGAGGTGACTCTGCATTTAGAGGACTTGAATATCGTGAAACACAAGGCGGCGGAATAGTATTATTACCATGCATATAAATGGCAAATGTATCCATATCGTCATATTCTGCAAACATTCAAAGTTTGGACACCGAATCCATTAAAATTCAATTGAAATCTTAATGTAATAAATATTAACAAGTTTAACATTTAGCAAGAAATAGTAGAAATCTACTAATCTAGAAATATAATGATCATTTACTTTTGAAACCATTGCATAACCTCTTTTAATATATCGTAATGCAGTTACCGTTAAATGCATTGATGCTATTCTTGTTCGGATTTCTCTACCGTTGCTTCTAATACTTCGCATTATAATGATTATAATGTTTTCTTATCGTGATTCTTTTGGCACGGCCTACAGCCACAACTTGCACAGCTATGAGCATGGCAGTTCTCTTTGAATCTGTTCCTCTAGGAAGCATCTCTATAGTCATCATCCACCACATCATCCCATTGATTTATTATTATTTAATTTATTTATTATTATTAACATCATTTCTCTTGGACATCAACGTAAGTTAACTCTTCCTGTCCCACAACTCCGTCTTCAATTGAATTCAACTCGACATCCAATTGAAATCTGAACTTAATAAATATATTAATATTTAATAAGTAATAATAAGTCTACTATTTAAAATATCTTGAAACATACTGGCCATAATTGCAACTTCTACAAATCATCTTTTAATTCATGGCAATGCAATATTCAATAAACATATTAATAATAATAATAATAATAATAATAATAATGATAATTCACAATGGAATGCTGATCGTCAAAAGCACTGAGGCTAGTCTTGTTCTGAATAATGCTGTGGATTTCTCCACTGTCACCGGACTTCGCATCAAATGCTTATGTTGGGTTCCTTCAAACAGTGTATCCTTATTGATGTTTGATTCGCTTACTCCTACTTACGTCTATCCTACTATCGCCTAATTGTTTTCAAAACTCCAATTCCTACTTACGCCTAATTCTTTCTGTCAAAACTCAAAACTCACATTCCTACTTACGCCTAAAATCTACAGTAATCGACTTTCTTAACGTTAACGTTTTTTTCTATTTTTTTAATTTCCATTCTGACGTTTGACTTTAATTGTATTCACGCACTGGGTGCACGAGCTTGGCCGTTTGACCTCAAATTTTGCTTATGCACTTTGAATTGTGACCCTTAAAAGTGGGGAAGGTAATTTACTTTAGCAGATGGGTTTTTTATTTGATGGGAATAATCGGCAGTTTCAGAAGAACAGAGAGTTATTTTTACTGCAACATTTTGAACAGTAGATGCAAAGAAGAACGGAGGCGTTTCTAGTCTGACACATACCTGGGCAGACTTTTTGTCGGTCGGGGGGGATAATCCGGTGCGTTTTCATCAAATCGAGTACCGTAAGATTTGGAGAGTAATTTGAGATTACAAGCTTGTTTTTAAAACAAAAATTCGCAGTAACGTTTGTAAACTTATAGAAAAGTGTGGATTTCTCATATAGTTGCAAAAGAAACAATAGAAAAGATTGCAAACATAGAAAGAACCTGTCAAGCCATTACAGAGTATTGTTGTATTAGTTCATTTAAAAAGTGAACTGGTTTGATACTTTGATGATACAAAGTCTCCAAACACTATATCCCCCGTTACATCGTTTATTTCAATGCTGTAAGAACCGACTCTTTTTCAGATTTCGTTGCTTTCTGGGATCCACTGTCGCCATGTGTCCAGCTTTTTTATTTTTAAATATCTTTTTGACGTATCTCAGAGCATGAAACTTTACAGTCTCAGCAGGTCCATTCACCCGAATGCGTAGAATACGTAGGATTTCGTCTAAGTGCGAAAGTGAGCTGCGACGACCGTATCGTAAAGGCTAGATCCGGTGGCGGACGTAACGTAAGATCGCCGATTACAGAATATTTGCTGGTAGCCTTTAACCTTTGCCGTCGCAAATTAGCTACCCTTACTATTGTTGGTAGTGGTTTTCCATTTACGTGCAAAATTGAAATAGTAATAAGCTTGTATCCGTATAACGAAGTTTTCCTTCTATCCCAAGGATTGTGGGCGAGTGCTAAAAGAAGCCAGCATTAATTCCACAAACTTATTTGAATCGACAGCTTCTGGATTGTCAATTTTTAACTCATTGATGATAAGTGACGAACAACTGCGTAAACTCCGCTGCCACAAATGTAAACGACAGCAATAATAATGGAAATAATCATTAGAGATGGGTTGCTGAAATTACACATAAACATGAATTTGCGGCCAAATCCAAGTAAATGTAAACCAACCCGACTGCTGTTTACTATTTCCTTCACACGACTTGTTTATTAAACAAATACAATCACATATACAATCATAATCCATCCACTAGAGCAAACACTCTGAAGCTCACAGAATCCCTTTTTAATAAATGACCGACCTCTTTCTGCTGAGTCTTAATCCAGACTACCCTGTTTTCCCTTTTCATGATTATGTCCCGTCTGGCATTCCCACTTTATTTCCTCCAATTGCGTACCATCTGGCCCGATTATGTCCCACTTTGCAACAAAAATGTATCTAATGAGGAGCTTCATTTTGCACCCTTGTAGTCCCACTTTGCACAGGACATTATTTCCCACTTTACACCTGGGTTACTGTAGTTTTAAAGTCAATGACGTTGGGAACTGCTGTGTATAAAATTATTTTACTGAGATATTAAAAAACCGTGTACATTTGTTCATATTTTGTACAATTTTTTGGTTCACATCCTTTTATTTTTAAATTCAAAAATTGTTTAAACAGTATAATTAATTTAGCGTTGAGTATTTGAGCTGGGTCAGTAGTTTTGGTTTGCTTAATTAGCTACCTACTTAGTTAAGTTTCAGATTCAGGCCCATAAAATACATGTTTACAGTCAGTTTTTTCAAAAAACATTCCAAAAATATAAAATTTAATCGTTAATAATAATTAGCGCAGTTGTTCACACGGTCAGTTAAATTCGGGATAAAAATAATAAAACAAATAAAAACCTAGTTTAATAGTAATCAAAAATTAAAAGTCAAATTTAGCAGTATACTGTGCAGAAAAATAGAACAATGGGAGATTATCATGTTTAGTGGTGAACATAAATTGGAGTTGTGTTTGAAATCTTTAGATGTTTTACCAGTACAACTACAGATTAGAATCACTATGTTACGTCACTGTAGTTTTGAGAAAAGGAACTTCGTCGAGGAGTGTCTATAATTATTCATATATATATATATATATGCTAAGGCGAATAATCCCGTAGTATCTGATTACGAATATGTACCTATCAGAAAGCTGGATCACACACATATACTTGACTCAAAATACCCGAGACGGATAGACTATAGATGGAGCCACTACCATTGAAAGACTTTGATTGGATTGGACCCATGGTCTTAGTCTCAAATAGTTCTGATCAAGTCAACTCGTTTTATACAGTAATTCAGTTTTACTAACACCGATATAGACAAATTTCGCTTAGCTAACAAAGAAACAAACCTCTATAGCCGTCACTCGATCAAAGTAGATGGCTCCATAATATCCTGTCAGTTCCTCTTAAGGATCATACCCGTGGCAGGAGCAGTTGCACTTTTGCCGTTGGCCGTAGGAACTATTATCCTTTTTGGAAGTATGTAGTAATGTATTTCCCTATATATCTGAATGAAGCATCTTTAAACATCGTTATATATGTGTTTGCAATGTTGAAGAAATAATGTAAATTAACGGGTGATGGAGAAACCGTCTATAAACATTATGTAAATCTGTCGATACTTATAATTTTCAAACTAAGGTAAACTAAGGCAAAAAACTGCAATCAATAATGCTGCAGTCTTAGTTTCAGTGCGGAGCGGTGTTTATGCATTAAAGAAGATCTTTAGCACATGAAACTAACTGCTGAGGTACCCTCTACAAAATTGAAGAGCTACATATGGTGCAAGGGTGTTTTTACAAATGCAATGTTGTGAGCTTGCTCTTCCCACTTTGTTTTTTACATGCGCCATCATTTAGTATTGTCAGATTTGTACACTCAAACTCCGATGATGCTTGGTGTGACTGTGTATCCGTTGTTCAGTTACCAGATAGTTGCCTAAGCGCACAAGCTTGGTGGGTTCGAGTCCTACCGAAGGCCCAAATTTGTCGTACCCTCGGTGGTACATGATTTTCTTTTGCTTTCTTTCCTATTTCAGGAGAATCCAGTGAAGACGTATACAACGGAGTGGACTTCAGCAGTGTCTCCAATGCAGTGGCGCTGCTGATCGCCGTTACACTGGCCCACTGCCTAAGTCATTGTACGGTCTATTTCCTGTACCGTATCCGGGTTCTCGCCTTTCTAACACTCCGCCGCCAGCCCAGGCAGAGGTCTCAATCCCACCCTCGACCCCTGGAGAGTATCAGTCAGGCCTCGGAACCACTCACCATGTCCGAAATAAGAAGACTTCGAAATGTCAGTAGAAAAGGAAGATACAGTGTGTAAATAAAGGAAAATTTAGTGAAATGAAGAAAATAAAGATCATCTGATTAGTGATACTGGGTGATACTCTGTTAGGCGCACACCTTACAATTTTTCGCAGTTGACAGTAATGCTCTACTCCGGTAGGCGCACACCTCACAAAATTGAGGGTTTACTGTAAAACGCTCTGCTCCGGTAGGCGCACACCTTACAAAATTGAATGTTTACTGTAAAGCGTACTACTCCGTGAGGCGCACACCTTACAAATAGTGATTTCTTGTCGTCGCTAATATCAAGAGTACATAATTATAAGAGTATGCCACTAGACAAGCTCTCTCTTATCAGAGCAGAAACTATGCTTTGCACGCTTACGCCCCCCCCGCAATTCAGACTCTAGTGACCCCCCCGCAAATCAGTACCTAGTCGAAACGGGGGTACGCTCACTTGCTCTATGTTTGTGTGCTTAAGCTCGAAAACACAAGCAGTGCGTGCGCGAATTTTGTGCCTGCTTCAAGCTTTATAGCACAAACATAGCGCATCAAAATTCTTTGAAGTGATGGGTCTGATTTGCGGGGGGGGGGTGGGCCGTTAGCGAGCAGAGCATAGTTTTTGCTCTGATAACATAGAGTATGCCTAGTGGCACACTCTTATATTATGTACTCTTGCTAATATGTACTACCTGTTGGAGCAACTTTTGTATTAGCAAATAGTAATCATTAGGTATTATTTAAATTATAGATAATTAATAAAAATAAAAATAAATTAATAAATTATACATTATACATCAAATTAATGCTGTTGATATAAATCTTAAATCTTCAAAGGTTAATTACAAAATTTCAAAGGCCTAATTTAAAATTCTAATTCCGCAGTGACTATTAATTAAAAATTCTTTAAGATATATCGTTTGGACAATAAAATTGTATTATAAAAGTCAGCGAGATCGGAGAAAGTCGACAAAATGTCCCTAAAGGGGACCTCCTAATTGTAGATGTCTTTTAGAATTGACGAAACAAAGGCGGAACTTACATTTTCAATGGAGTTGTGTTTAAAGTCCCGACACCCACATCTGTACCCGTTTGTCACGTTGCGGCGACTAATTAGTTTGCAAAAGATATGCAATTGAGTTTACTTGGACACTGTTATAAATGTAATTACCTAATACCTAATGACATCACTTCATAATTGTTAATGTATAAGTAAGTATATATTTGCGCCAAGAGTTGAATACATACTTGAATAAAAAGTACTACTACGACAAGAAATCACTATTTCTAAGGTGTGCGCCTCCCGGAGTAGTGCGTTTTACCGTAAACCTTCAATTTAGTAAGGTGTGCGCCTACCGGAGTAGAGCGTTTTACAGTAAACCCTCAGTTTTGTAAGGTGTGCGCCTACCGGAGTAGAGCATTTCTGTTAACTGCGAAAAATTGTAAGGTGTGCACCTAACGGAGTATCACCAATATGTACAAATACATATAAATGTGTATTATATATATATATACTTTATTATTAGTTATATATATATATAATTTAAATAATATTGGCCTAATGACTACTAATTGTTAATGTAGAAGTATATAAGTACATTAACGACAACAAGAAATCACTATTTGTAAGGTGTGCGCCTCCCGGAGTAGAGCGTTTGGGATTGGGGATTGGGGCCGAAAGATTCATTACTTCAGTTAATTTGTGAGTACTTAAATGAATTCACACTTTTAATTGATCATTTATTGTGATTCAAGTTTCAATCCCAGTTTTCAGAATACTCACAAAATTCTACACTGCGTTTAGACTATTCTTTTTTATACTAAAATTCTTGACTCAGATTATAATTTGTATTTTACGGTTTCTGTTTCTGCTATTGTTTTATCTTGATTTTTTCAATATTTTCCTTATTCAAGAACTCACTTCCCTTTTCATGCAATATGTTTGGGTAGTAAGTTGCACTTTACCGAAATTCCTGTATGACTACACCTATCTAACATCGTCTAAAAACTATTGTGCGCCTAAGGGAGCATCACCGTGATACTGTTCTGTAGAATGTCACTGCAGTTTGGGTTTGAATTCAAACTTAAGCTTGGTTCGATTATGCCTGATTGGCTCAATTGGTAGATCGTAGGTGCACTAAACAGAAGCTTGTAAGTTGGATCCCTATGTATGTCAGGCCTATTAATTTTCGTGCTGTAGTGAAACATTTCTTTGATTGTTTTTTGATTTGAACCGATTTCTATCCCGCTTAGTTAGAAATAGCATTTTGAAAAAAGCTCATCGACAAGTTTTAGATATTGTATTGTACAAAATTTAAATGTAAAAAATGTGCAACAGAACGTTTCGAATGGCTTTGATTTGAGTAAGTTATCGTTGCCATAAACGAAAAATCTAAAGTCCGATTTTCAGCCATTTTCAATAGGAATTGGAAACATTGAAATGACTGTAACTTTAATATTCCTGGACGAAATCGTCTCAAATTTCAATGGATTTAGTAGGGCCCTAGGGAGTGTCAATTGGAACAATTTGAGCGAAATCGGTGGAAATTTTTAACCCAAGTAGCATACCTTTAAGGTGGTGATTCCTTTTGGGCACATATTGTTGGTTGGCGGTTCAAATTAAGATGAAATTTGATGAAAATTTCCAAAATAAGTTCCTTTAGCATTCTAACACCCTCCGCGCAATTCCGCTTCAAAAGCTCGACGTCTCTGTTTAGGGTGGTTTTTGCCGATTTTTGACAAATAGACAGTAGCTGCATAGCTATGATTATATTCATTCGAAGGATCTTGTTGAGCTCTACATTTTTGCTATTGAAATACCTTTCTAGCTTTTCGCTATCGTGAGATATAGTCTATTTTCCTATTTTGGCGTTGAAAACTTGTCATTTTTCCAGAAATCAGAAATCAAATAATCCACCATTTCTTGCGCTACGTAAGCCGTAAAATTAAACTACGGGTGTTAATTTGAAGGTCTCCTTGACGCCGATTATTCCTGACATTATAATCTTTTACTGCTATCCCGTACGCTGCTATCATAGAATATGTAGATTTTGCAAAAACATGACCAAATATTTTCCAGCGATTGTGGAGCATTTACAATGCAAGCTAGAGGGCCGCCACTTACTGGACATGTTTCACACGAAAATATCCAGGGACCCTCTTTTAGTTGCCCCGATTACTGCTTTAGAGCTAAAGTTGTCGCTTGCGAAAGTTGGAAAAAGTAGGCAGAATCTAGGTTGCGCATTCGGCTTCCTTTTAGTGCGTATCGCACTAGCCAGTCAGTTAATTTGCATAAGACATCCCCTTTCACATTATAGTACGTCTAACAAAATAAATTTTAGATACTAAGATTATTTAAAAATTAGCCAGTCGCAGTTGACTGGCTAATTCTAGTGTCAAAAGTAATGGGATTGTCAAAGTTGACTGGCTAAGACTGGCTAACTCTAATGTTAAAGATATAGCCAGCAAACCAGTCAACAGACCCTAGTCCCCCCTCCATATATATATATATATATATATATATATATATATATATATATATATATATATATATATATATATATATATATATATATATATAAATATACATATATACATTATATTTAATATATATAATATATATATAATATATATATATTTATATATATATATATACATATATACGTATGTGTGTGTGCGCGCCCGCCCCCCCTTTCACATTATTTTGCATCTGTGCAGAGATAACATTCAGTTAACTTGCACAATACAGCCCTTTTCACATTATAGTACGTCTAGCAAAATAAATAAAAGGCAGTCAGAAAATTTAAACACTAGCCTGTCGCAGTTGACTGGCTAATTTTAGTGTTAAAAATAATGAGACCGTCAAAGTTGACTGGCGAAGACTGGCTAACTCTAGTGTTAATCATATAGCCAGCAAACCAGTCAACAGTCCCTAGTCCATATATATATAAATATATATACATATATATAGATATAGATAAGAGATAAAGAAGATTTAAAAATAAGCCAGTCGCAGTTGACTGGCTAATTTCAGTGTTAAAAATAATGAGACCGACAAAGTTGACTGGCGAAGACTGGCTAACTCTAGTTTTAATCATATAACCAGCAAACCAGTCAAGAGTCCCTAGTCCCTATATATATATATATATAAATATATATATAACATATATATATATATATATATATATATATATATATATATATATATATATATGTATGCATGTATACGTAAACACGTGTAAAAGCTAGCTACCCGTTTTAGGATGTACATCTATGATTAGCACGTCTTGTGTACGCACTAAAAGGCGACCGCGCATTCATTTTGGCTAATTTCTTTATAACGAAGAGAGGTTTCATAATAATTAAAAAAGGGTCCCCAGCCATTCATAGTAGAAACGAATGATGTGGCCGATGCCTCACGAAAAAATTTACTTTAGTCTGCAAACAATTTGGAAAATGCGGTAAAATAATTTCGGAGAACTACAGTAAGGTTCACCGTATTCATTAGAAAGAGAAGATGTTAAGCTCCATTTCGATATAAAAATGGCTTCTGAACTCCAAAGAATGACTGAGTAATAAGTGTTCAAAGTTGGTGTCTCCAAAAGGAATCACCACCTTAAACTACTTAAATTAAGCCGCCTAAGCCGTTTAAGCCATTTAAGGTACTGGTATCGCTTTGTGTAAATTTAATCCTATAGGCTTTAATTCTTTATGAAAGTGGATGAAACTTTCCAAATATACTATTTCGGTGCTCTTTAACATTCTGGGACCAGTCCAGCATTTTTAGCTGCAAAAATAAGAAATTTTTGGTTTTTGCCATTATTCTCTCAATACATAGTCGAGACACCGGATTGGTTGGTATGGCTGGATAGATGGCACAGAAATGAACACTTTTGCTTTTACAACTTTTGAGCTATCTCTAGTGGTTAAGTCAGTATAAGCAAAAAACAATTTTTGGGGTCCAAAAATGGCCGTTTTCGAAAAAATCAGTTTTTTCAAAATTACTGCCAAATTATATGGACAATTTTGGTTTATTTATACTCGATCGATACACAGTCTCATTGCACATTTTATCAATGCCTATTAGCCGGAGTTTGTTGCTCTAAGCTAGAGATTTGGCAGAAAAACGATTTTGGCAAAACTGCGATTATTTTGTTTTGAACATCGATTTCTCAAAAACTACCCAATCGATTCGCGTGATTTTTGGCAGGATGAGAATTCGCACTATTGCGGAGGGACATTTTTCTTGGTTTGAGCTAAAACATCTCCAGTTGCGAAAAAACTCAATGCAAAGTTGCGAAATTTCGTGTCACTGCACATTTAGTGGATTTTCTTGACCGTTAAAACCTGCTGAGCCAAATCCAAAAAATGTCCCTCGGCCCACATGTCCTTTATAGGACAGCACAAGAAAAAATTTCGGCCGATTCCACAGTTTTGAGAAATCGATGTTCAAATATTTTTGGTCTGTATTCTGCCTGTAAGATGTTAGTATGTCAGACAATTTTTGCTATTTTTTGCCAATTTTGCTAGTTTCGTACTCTTATGAGAATCTACGTATTATAAGCTTTAAAATGATGTATAAAGCTCTTTCCAACTCGCAAAATTGCGAAAGTTATAGCGTTTCAAAATATACCCACAAAAGCACTGCACAAAAGGATACCAGCACCTTAAGGTGGTGATTTCTTTTAGAGACATCAACTTTGAAGCGTTATTACTCATTCATTCCTTGTAGTTAAGTGGCTATTTTTATATCAAAATGGAGCTTGACATTTTCTCTTTCGAATGAATTTAGCGAACCTAACATTAACTTTCTGAAATTAGTTTACTGCATTTTTGAAGTAATTTAATTTTCCAGATTTTTTGCAGACTAAAGTAATTTTTTTCGTGAAGCGTCGGCCACATCATTCGACTCCACTATCAAATCGCTGGGGACCCTTTTATAATTATTATGAAACCGCTCATCGTTATAAAGAAATTGACTAAAATGTATGCGCAACCTGGATTTTGCCTATTTTTCCCAACTTTGGCAAGCGACAACTTTAGCTCTAAAGCGGCAATCGGGGCAACTAAAAAAGGGTTCCTGGGTATTTTTGTGTAAAATACGTCTAGTAAGGGGCAACCCTCTAGCTCGCATAGTAAATGCTCCACAATCGCTGGAAAAAATTTGGTCATGTTTTTGCAAAAACTACATTTTTTATGATAGCAGCTTACGGGATAGCATTTAAAAGATCACAATGCCACGAGTAATCGGCTCCGGCGAGACCTTCAAATTGACACCCTTAGTTTAATTTTATGGCTCGCGTAGCTCACGAAATGGCGGATTTTTTGATATCTGCAAAAATGACAAGTTTTCAACGCCAAAATAAGAAAATCAGCTATATCTCACCATAGAGAAAAGCTAGAAAAGTGCTTCAAAAACGAAAGATGTAGAGCTCAACAAGATCTTTCGAATGAATATAGTCATAGCTACGCAGCTACTGTCTAATTGTCAAAAATCTGCAAAAACGGCCCTGAACGGAGACGTCAAAGTTTTGAAGCGGGATTGCGCGGAGGGTGTTAGAATGCTAAAAGAACTTATTTTGGAAAGTTTCATCAAATTTCATCTTCATTTGAGCCGTAAACCAACAATATGTGCCCAAAAGGAATCACCACCTTAAGGTGGTGGTATCGTTTACCGTATTTTGAAAGCTAACTAACGAGCAAATAATCCTAATGACTTGAAATATCGCTTAACGACCTTACTAGTGTTCCCAATCGTGCTGATAAAATTTTTAATCGTGTATGAAAAATATTTCATTTTGACCAAAAATCCATATTTGACAAAAAATTGTTATGCTTAGTTTTTCAATTTTAACTGGTTTTCGAATTTTTTACGCCATTACAAATATAAATAGACACAACCCGGACTAGAAACTGCAAAAATAAAACATTTTTAAGTTTTTGATATTTAAGCTCGAACCAGACTACTTTCGGTGAGCGGACAGCCTGCAGATATTTCTACTGCGCCGAAAAACGAGATTTACCATAAAATGCCATTACTTTCATTTAATGTCACTTATTCGTTCATATTTAACGACTGTGGACATGTGGCAACTTAAAGTAACCCATAATAGCAATATTCTGACATATTCAAGGCGTGAAGAGTGTCGGGGGAGTAACATTTCGAAAGGGGGGGAGTAGAACTAAAATAACGTTATTCGTCCCAACCGCAATTTCCAAAGCGTCTGTAAACATATATAGAAATAAATATCTCCGCCCCACCCGTTTTCGTCCTCCCCCAATCAGTTTGTTTCACTATTTTACGATAACAAAGTCAACCATTCTTTTTGGTCACTGCTGCGCTTTTGTAATGGCAAGCCAGCAGTTAGCTAAGCACTAATTACGTTGATCGTTAAATACTGAAGGAAATTTATGTTTTAAACAAGGTTTTCTCATACTTCGAGTAATATTGTGTTTTCAAATTTGGCACACGAATTGACTAAAACCTATTGCAGGGCCATTTTTACTAAAGTCTGACACAAAAATTTCAGCATTTTAGTTACTGTTTAGCATGTCAAGAGAAAACTACTAAAAACGCACATTGATGTCATTTTTCAAAATTCAACAAGCGATATCTCAGTTGTTCTTGGCTCAAACGGAAAACTAAAGTCCGACACAAAAATGTGTGTACAAAATCTGTAAGGCCTCCAGTGAACTAAATATACGACGTAACCCCATAAAACCATATATTTTCGGAATCCTTGCAGCGAGACGAACATTTTTATAAAATTTACATTTTTTTAAAAATTCAAAAATTTTAAAATATTGGTTTTTCGTGGAATTTTTCGGACCGTTCAAGGTATTCAGCTCATTCATTCCGAAAAATTTTCCCATCCGAAGACGCATCGATTGACATACGAATCGGCTGAGAAATAAGCATTTTATTCTAAAAACTCGTTTTTCCATTTTCTTTGATGTTTGCCGCTTTTTGCAGCTTTGACTGGTTGTTACTCACGACTCGCTCAACAGAAATTTTTTCGAT
The DNA here is from genome assembly GCA_030248195.1 of Trissonchulus latispiculum. Taxonomy (NCBI): domain Eukaryota; kingdom Metazoa; phylum Nematoda; class Enoplea; order Enoplida; family Ironidae; genus Trissonchulus; species Trissonchulus latispiculum. The sequence continues at coordinate 42,884 of JASAND010010815.1, read as the reverse complement.
AAGATTTTCAGGACCGCCTAGGCGTCCGCTTTCAACTGATATATGTGGTATTTCAAATTTTAAAAGTTGATTTTTTTGAAAAATACCACTTTTTGACCATAAATTTCGGCATAGCGATTTCAGCAAAAGTGAGTAAAAATAGCGTAATCATAAAGTTCAATTTGAGCTGAATACAACGATATAAAGTTTTCGTGGCTACGACTTATATTGCGTCCGCAATGATTTTTCAAACAATATCCCTTATTTCAGCTGGTTTTTGGCTCTCTTTGATGTTGCCGCCGTGATTTGACTGAATCAGTGTAAACTAGCAAAAACCAGGTGAAATAAGGGATATTATTTAAAAATTCACTGCTGATGCAATAAGTCGTATCAGTCGCAGCAAACTTTTATATCGTTGGATTCAGCTCAGCTTGAACTTTATGATTATGTTATTTTTACTCACTTTTGCTAATTTTGCTTTGCCGAAATTTTGGGTCAAAAAGTGGTATTTTTCAAAAAAACTCGACTTTCAAAATTTGAAATACCACATATGTCAGGTGAAAGCGGACGCCTAGGCGGTCCTGAAAATCTAATCGAAAAAATTTTCCGTTGAGCGAGTCGTGAGTAACAACCAGTCAAAGCAGCAAAAAGCGGCAAACATCAAAGAAAATGGAAAAACGAGTTTTTAGAATAAAATGCTTATTTCTCAACCGATTTTTTTCGTTCTTGTATCAATCGATGCGTCTTCGGGCGGGAAAATTTTTGTGAAAGAATGAGCTGAATAGCTTGCACGGTCCGAAAAAATCCCCGAAAAACCGATATTTTAAAATTTTTGAAATTTTAAAAAATTTTAAATTTTATAAAAACGTTTGTCTCGCTGCAAGGATTCCGAAAATATATGGTTATATGGGGTTACGACGTATATTGAGTTCACTGGAGGCCTTACAGATTTTGTACACACATTTTTGTGTCAGACTTTAGTAACCGTCTTGAGCCAAATGAAATCGCTTGTTGAATTTTGAAAAATGACAAGTAGTTTTCTCTTCAAGTGAATGCCTCGGCCTTCTTCTCCGCATATGAATTTCATCTAATTAATCCAAAGTAATCCTTGTTCAAAATTTTATTTTGAATTTTTTCATTTTACCAACATGACAGCTACATTTTCTGAGAATATTTATATACAGTAATTTTTAGTGTGCAAAAATACCCTATGCGTATCTACAATCTATATCAGTATCCCCCCCCTTCTAATTCTTTTTTCCTAAAATTCATAAGGAAAGAAACTCAGTGACCTTGTAGACTTCTGCTGACTTGACAGCTGTTGTCAATGCTTCAGGTCTGTTGTGATACGTGAAACGTTCTACCGTATCCTTAAGCTCTGAACAATACTTTGGGAACAATATTGAGTTTACGTAAGACAGAAGGTTAGGTAGGCTAGGTTGGTAGGACATGTGTCCATCAAATTTATGAGGACGAAACTTTCTTTCTTTCAAAAAAGAAAGAAAGAAAGAAAGAAAGAAAGAAAGAAAGAAAGAAAAGAAAGAAAGAATCTTTCTTTGCACTGAAATAAGACAGTAGCTGTAAGCTGACTTTTAAGTTACTGTTTAAGCTTTTTACGAAAAGGCCTTTGGACGCGGATGTTTTATTCTTTTTCAAAATCGGTGAACTTATGTCTGGCATAGAAAAGAGTAAAATAATCACAAATCGCCACCTAGAATTTGGATGCTCAGGCTCAGAGAGATTTCTAGTTCTGGAGTTATTGTTATTGTAATTATAATGTTATTGAGTACCAAAGTGGTTGACTGCTGCTGGACGGGCAGATATTCGTAGGAGGGCGATCTGGAATCACCAAGGACCTGGCAGATTTGATCGCTCAAAAGTCTGTACCAACTGCCGTTCATTCTTGCGCGGACCACATGGATAGCCGACTCCAATTCGCCTAAAATTTTGAGGAAGGTATTGGAACCATGACATCATTATGACCTATTAAAAATTATCAATAGCAAACAGCGCGAGAGTTATGACGCAGGGTGCCCTAAAGCTATGCTTTATTGATGATGATGAAGATGAAGATGATGAAGGATGGCTAAATGTATTAATCTTTAATGCTCATTTGGATCTGATCGCGTACGTTGCAGCAGGTAGCTGCATATAATGTAAGTTTTAGGAACATTAATTCTATTTTAACTTTTTGTTTCAGAGAGAAGATCAACGGCACAGAAGGCGTGTATGGTCCCTCCTGTGTCCAACATCAAACTCTGTAGTGGATATCTTATGGAATGGATTTATGGAATGGATTTATGGAATGGATTTTCAAATAGGACTTGGATTTATGGAATGGAATTTCAAATGGAACATCTGTCAGCTAAGTTTTCGAGTTCATTTTCTTTAAGCTTTAAGTTTTAAAATAAATTAGGTTCAACAAAATTATAATATATAAATTGAATTGAGACATTCAAGTTGTGATGGGCATGGGGGTGAAAAAGGTCCCCTGTGTCTCTATTACAACAGATGTCTCTATTACAACTTGAATAGAAACACTTCTTCATCGCTAATTTGAAGGTTTTTCGATTAGTATTTTTGAGTAAGTGCAAAACCTAAAACTTTATTTCTTAAACATTTCTTTATTTTCCACCAAATCATAAAAGTGTAAAAATTATACTTTCAAATATTGAATTACGAAAATTTTGCTTGCATTTCAGAGCTTCACAGACCGCATTTTTCAATCTTTCCTATCTTAGGACCCCCCCCTACCGTTTCCGTAATCTGCAGCCTATTTCTTAAGCCCTTTGCTTTCCGAGCAGGCTATCAGCTTTCCGCCATCTTAGTTGCTATTTCCAAGCGGGGGGCAACAGCAGTCGGATTAACGACTGCTGCTGCCTTGGGCGTGACTGCGGTGCTTCGGTGCCAATAACCGTATGGTAGTTTCGCTTGGGGATCATGTTTCTGTCCGTGATCTTCGTCTCTCCGCCTCTTGACAGCGGTCTGCGGAGAGCACCACTCACGGGCCACGCTGTGTGCCTAGATAGTGGATGAGCCCTGACCAAAAAAAAAATAATGCTCATTTTTTCATTTGCAAATTTAAAATCTTTAAATCTTTAAAAGAACTTAAATTTCAATCTTTTTAATTTTTCAATACACTTACAAAATGGAATTAAGTTTAATCCGTTTAAGGGGGGGGGGCGACTAAAATGGGGGTGCCCCAAATTTCTTGGATCGGTTTCATTTTTTGCATAAATATACACCATGTGCGTGGTCAAAAAATACTTGGTTGTTGGTTCTTGACTGGCTCTCAGTAGCTCGCCAGGCACCCGAGAACCGGTCCGACCCCATATTTTTCGTGACATCCGCCGTAAATATTAAAAAATTCCTTCTAATTGTTTGGTTTAATGAAAACATCTATGCTTTGGTACAATGAGAGAAGGCATATGGGGTAACATACGCTTCTCATTAGCTTTGCTGTAACCCTAACGGTTATAGAGTAATGCTATCCTAAACTTGACGAATCGTCGAAAATTTGACAAATTTTGCCTGCCGAATCAAACAATTTAAATCTGGTGCGACCCTAGAAACTAAAATTTGGTGTGAACATACATCCCATAGGTCTACAAAATTGTGCCAAATATGAAGAAATTCTGCCCGGGCATTATAGTTTTATTTCACTTGAAACGTGAAAAAATGTCAATTTTGCACTGGTTCCAAAAGTATCTCAAGGCGTTCTGGCTTGACAACGCTGACAGATTTGGCTCAAATTGTACTGATTCGTAGCCTTACTGACCCTACCACAAGACCATAAATTTCAACCTGTTTCCGTCATAAATCAATGCATGGCTGGAACTTTGAGTACTCAGTCGAATGCCAAGTCAACTGCCTGAACAGTACATTCTTGTAGCGTTTTTGTACAGCCTCCCACACGAAACGAAAGCAACCTTACACAGTTGATAAGCAACAAAATAAAAGTAAATTAATGATTTCCACCCATTACAAACGTTTTCTCAACTTAATCATGACTTTTAAACTACGGCAAAGTGAAGGTCGAAACCCTCAATTCAACCGTCCTTTCAAACCATGAAATTTCAGTTTTTCGAAAATAACTTGAAATAGGTGGCAAATACGCGATTGCGCCAAGAAGAAAAGTTGTTCAGAATCATGAATGCTATCGATTAATATACATATTTTACATATTGGACAATCTGCAATAATTCGCTTTTTGCCGGTTTTTGTCACTTTTTTCAGGTTTCAAGTGGAATAAAATTATAATGCCCAGGCAGAATTCCTTCATATTTGGCACAATTTTGTAGACCTATGGGATGTATGTTCACACCAAATTTCAGCTTCCAGGGTCGCACCAGAATTAAATTTTTTGATTCGGCGGCCAAAATTTGTCAAATTTTCGACGACTAGTCAAGTTTAGGATAGCATTGCTCTACAACCGTTAAGCCCAGTTTACACGACCAAACTTTCGCCAAACCAAACTCAGACCAAACTCAAGTTTGGTGAAAGTTTGGTGAAAATTTGGCCGTGTAAACGAATATCAAACCGCACCAAACTTTGACCAAACTCCCACCAAACTGTGAAACCGGGTTTGGTGTAGGACCAAACTTTTTGCAAAGTTTGGTGAAAACAGCCAATCAGATTGCAACACATGACCATGACAGGAGCATATAAACTACATCAATAACGTTTTATTACTTCAGTTGGGTCCTAGCCTTGTGGATTTTTTGCACTTCCACTATACTTGTGTTTTTCTATAAAATAGTTTATCTGAATGGCGGGTTGGAATTTTGAAAAGGAGATTGATTGAATTTTTACTCCGAAAATCCTTGCTCATGGAATTACAGTGATGAATTCTATTTTAAACGCACTAGGTGTGGCCAAGAAAATATAAATTTAACATGCTACTAAATTAGTAAATACGAAAATGGCCAAAAAAACGAAAGTTTTTAAATTAAATTAATTAAATTGAATTAAATTACAAGATTAATATTCCGTTTAGTTTTTTATACTGTTCCAATTTCTATAAAAATTACAGGGGAAAGATAGGGAAATCCCCTCCGCATCCGCCACACCTATGACTATGAGCACACTAATAAAATGATGGATTTTAAAAAGTTAGATGTCACAAAATGGCGCATAGTTTAAACGCAATCTGATTGGTTCCCTCCAAAAGTTTGGCACTAGTTTGGCAAACGTTTGACAAACTAATGTTTGCTCGTGTAAACGGACAGTTTGCCAAACTTTTTTCACCAAACTTGAGTTTGGTCTGAGTTTGGTTTGGCGAAAGTTTGGTCGTGTAAACTGGGCTTTAGGGTTACAACAAAGCTAATGCCATGTGTATGTTACCCAATATGCCTTCTCTCATTGTGCCAAAGCGTAGATGTTTTCATTGAACCAAACGGCAAGGAGAAATTTTTTGGGTGTCACGAAAAGTGGGGGGTGCGACCAGTTCTCGGGTGCCTGACGAGCTACTGAGAGCCAGCTAAGAACGAACGACCAGGTATTTTTTCACCACGCACATGGTGTATATTCATGCAAAAAATGAAGCCGATCCAAGAAAGTTGGGGCAAAAGTTTAGTCGCCCCCCCTTAAGGGGGGGGCTACGAACGGGTTGGCACAACATCGTCGGAGAGAGCTACTTTTGCCCACAACGTTAGCCAACATATCAAAGTAAAAAAGTTTAGGGTGGGCAATAATATATCTCACCTACACTGTTTTTGGCAGGACGCCAAAGTACAAATTTTGGTGCGAAAAATGGGATTTTTCAAAAAGATTTTCTCAGCTCTCGTGGATTAACGGTTTGACCAATTCTGTAACTTTCATCCATAAATGTAAACTGTTACGAGTGCTAAATATTAAAAGTATTCCGGCTTTCTAGCGTTGTGCTTCCTTCTTCAGCTATAACAGCTCAAAGTTTGAAATTTGGCGAAAAGTTGCGATGTGACCGTGCGCCGTTTTCGATCTAATAAAATTGACAACCCCTAGCCTACCCCTAATAGCTCTAATAGGGGCAAACTGTCTGTAGGTTTCGAGGACTTTGGCTTTCTGGTTAGTGTGCTAGCAAACTTTTTGTTAAGAAGTAACCCTTATTTTTGGGCCGGAAAAGCTAGCTAAGCGCATTAAAAATGGGGTCAAAAAATTTTTTGTCTCCAATTTCGCCGAAAATGTGGTTATAGGGGTTATTTGACCTGCTGAATCTGAATATGAAATCCGTTTTCGATATAACGCTTCCTTCGTTCAGTATGCGCTTACAACTGTCTTAGAGCTTTTTGGAGCGATAGCTATCCATACTTCGAGAAATCAATCTAGTATTTCTAAACACTGGAGCGAGGTTTAGTGACCTAGCTTTCTGCATATCTTGGTACACTCACTAGCCTGTAATGCGCAAAGTTTCAGCCGATTCTGCCACAGTAATTTGGAGTAATTGGCTCACATCTTCGAAATGGCACCAAATAACCGCGACAATATCGATAATGTAATCTAGCACTGCGAACGCAGGGATTAATGAAATCACGTCATTTCTACATAAGTTAAGACAGATACTTGGAGTATTAATTGGAGCAAAGTTGGGTTCATTTGGTAAGCCACAGCTCATTAGACGTTAGTTAACCTCCACCCTTATAGACCTACAACACCCAATTTTTCGCACTCTGATTGTATTTCACAGAAAAGTATACATTGCTCTAAGGATTCGTTTACACGATGTCAAAGCACTATATGTCAGAACTATTTCTGGAAAATTTGGGTACCGTACCTTGCGCATAGCGATCAGGGCGAGGCGAAGTTTGTGTTCGTACCATGTCGAGCTTTTGACCGACAACACCAACTTCTGATGGCTCCACAGGACGCTACGCTGCATGGAATTCTTTCAAACTTTAAATTATTTTACACTAAACCTAATACTATTATGTGGTAAAAGACTAGCTAGCTTTTCCAACATCGAACTTTTAGTGAAATTCGTAGCCCCCCTTAAGGGGGCGAGGTCCACAATGAAAAATTTTGTGGTCTCTGATTTTGCTCATTTGCGCCTGCGCCATTTGTATCAAAACTTGACCTAAAGTCATAAATAGTGGTACGCAAATAAATGTCTAACATGTTATGGGTCTGTGTTGCCACCGCCTTATGTTTATATGCCATAAAACAAGAATTTCCGAAATTTTGCTAAAAGTTCAGAATACTGCGCCAGAGAAAACTCGAAATCGGGCAGAGCTGACCAGGATCAATTGGTATCGTTAGAAATGTCTTGTCATAAGAGGTGATTTGTAGGAAGTAGAATTTTTAATTACGTGTGCTTGCACAATATTTCATCAGATTTGCTGACCCCCACTTTCAACGTTGCAAAACAGTTAAATTTGGCTGTTCTCAAACCTCAAAAATTAATCAAAACATTTTAAAGGTCTACAAATCGCCTTTCTTGATCGTATAAGCTGGACGTTGAACTGTTCCGTTTTGCCTGTGGCGAACTTTTTCTGGCGCACGGAAAAAGATACCACTTTTTCCTTTCTTTTTCCAACGTTTCCTATGTTTAAGACATACTGACATCAACTTTGATGTGAAATTACTTTCCAACCGTAAGAGCTTCGACTTTAGTTTCAAAAACTCGTTAAAATATACCAATTGGACAACAAAATATGTGAATATGAGCAAACGGCAAGATGGTCGAAAAATCGGCCAAAAATGGAACCCCCTTAACTCTTCCACCTCGCTGAAATTAGTACATACAGCAGTTCCATTCATCGCAACTGTCATGACATTGTGGTCTACACTGGAAACTGTGAACACTGACACGAACGGGAGACTACATGACACTGTAGACAGAGTGGATTGAACGCCGACGCGGACTTAGGCCAACAACAGGGAATCCCATGGAGCATTGGAATTGCCTTAAGCACAGAGTATCTAAAATGAAATATTCACTTTAAATGACTTGTGAAAAACTGTCAACGTAACTATAAGAGTCATCATATAACATGGAAGTCACAGTATTAGTTGAATTTGATAATTTCATCTCTATTGATCACAATATAACCCCATTTTATGACCATTCAATATGAATACTTTGGAAATATCGGAAAGTTTGAATATGTATATTTTGACTAAGCGATTTGTATGTAAGTTTTTCCTTGTTATAAGCTACCAGATGTGATGGAGATTGAGAGACCAGCCTGTTTTATCCTAAAAAGTGATAATTCCAGAGCTTCTGGAGAACAACAGACTGCTATGTACTTTGATCAATACGTGGAGTACTTTAACTTGCAAACTTATGTGCATGGGAGCTAAAACCGTGGAGGTGGACTACACGCAGGACAAGAAATCCCAAAAAATTTAATTAACTGTTGAGCATCAAACAACTCGAAATGTTGTTGTATCCCAGCACCTTGGATATGATGTGGACCTGTCTGCACTCTGCAGAAATTTGAGGACTAAACATGAAGCTTGCTGTGAACTAGAAATCTACAGTGATATCCTACGGGGTAGTGTTTTATAACGGCCGGGAAGCCGGCGGCCGGCCCGGCTGAGTGTCTGGCCGTTGGCCGGCGGCTGGCGAACGAAACTGTAAAACCCATCTTGTAAATGTTCTTGACTAGGTGGGAGCAGAGCTACGAAACCGAGTTGACACAGCATTTGGGGCTTGATGATCATAGCTGGGGCTCCCTGATTAAATCTTAGTCTTAATGACTTTATTGCGCACCCAGCTCTGCAGTTTCCAATTTGAAATTTAATTCTAAAGGTCGATTTATGATGTCAACTCTAATATACAGCTTTAGTAAAAATAGAGGGGCCCCAAAGCTATGAATTTAAAGAAACGGATTTTAATGTTGCAAATACAACTGGCTTTTTGTTAAAAAACTTTAACTGGAGAAACTTGAAAGCATTAATTTATGTAAACTAATTGAAATGATTTGCTTGGACCTCTATTCAACGGTTTGTTAAAATCATTTGTTATTCACAATTGATATGATACGTTTAAAAGTAAACTGTAAGTAATAAGTAATAACTTAAAAAGTAATGTAAAGTTGTGAAATTTCAAATTTGGAATTAGAATTGACACCTTGGTAGATTACACTGAAAACTTTAGAGATAAAAATAATGTTTAATTAATTTACGTTTACTTTAATGTGTCGTTTTAAGCTTTTCGTTTTATATAAAGAGCCAACTGTATTTCCATGCATTACAATTTCTTTTCTTTGAGAATTCACTGTTGGGGGCCCCTTTATTCGTTCTTTAAACTAGTGTATTGGAGCTGACCATCATTTGATTTTTCAATTTGACTTCAAGTTGGAACCGCACAGCAGGGAGTGAAATAAATCATTGGGGCCCCTTTATTCGTTCTTTAAACTAGTGTATTGGAGTTGACCATCATTTGATTTTTAATTTGACTTCAAGTTTCACAGCAGGGAGTGAAATAAAGTCATTAAGTCTTAGATTTAACCTGGGGGCCCCAGCTATGGTCATCAAGCCGCATTTGGGTCTAGAACCCTCTATTTTTCAGTACTAATATGAGATTTTGTCGACGGTGTTTATCGAATTTTGGTACAGTCAGAACCCTTCATTTTATACTACTAATTTGTGATTCGTTGCCTGTGTTTCTAGTCTGCCTTTTGGAATGGAAACCTCCCTCTTTTAATTTTAATCTTTTAATTGAAAGTAAAAGTTTCTGCTGATCAGGGTGTTTCAAGTGTTTGGATTAAAACCCTCTAACGTTAAAACACTCAACAAGTTGCCGAATACGGGTGGTCCAGTTTTGTTGATAATTGCTGTCATGGTCATGAGTGTATTATGTTTTGTGGTAGCCCATATTGTTTAAATAATGTTGTTGTGGTTATTAAGGATGAAAATCGGTTATGGGTGATTACTTGGGTTAATTTTTGTTCATTGCTTGTTCAGACTACTGTATTTCTGTTTGTGACCACTTGCTATGCAAATTATAGCCTGCTTGGCTGGGTTTGCAGAGGTCCATTGATAATAAAAGCTTGTTATGGTAATGTTCGAGATGAATCATGTATATGTATATCATGTACATGTATATATGCGCTTACACATTACATGCTATGCGAGATATTGGTTGAACGCATGTTCAACATTTGCACGAGGGAGTGCCTATCCCTGGTATCCTCGGATAGGTTATTTACATATACAGTTACCTATCCGAAGTCACGTAGGATAGGCACCCTTATTCGATTTAAAATTTTTTCCAACTTCTAATTAGCTTAATTAGGCTGAGCTGATGATTAAAAATGCTTAGGCTGAGATGTGTAAAAGCACGCTCTATTCTTAGCCTAACACGCTCTCGGTAAGCCTAGGCGCTGCCGCGGAGGAACGCCTTATTTTGGGCGCCCTCGGTTAGGGGTGATTCTAAGCACATACACACACACCCACACATACACACACACCCACACACACACACACACACACACACACACACACACACACACACACACACACACACACACACACACACACACACACACACACACACACACACACACACACACACACACACACACACACACACACACACACACACACACACACACACACACACACACACACATTCACACACATAAACATATACACACACGCGCGCACACACACCATTAATATTATTGTTTATACCATTAAACCATATATATTTTTAGTGTTACTCATACTCTTTTTATTGTGTCAATATAACGTCAACATATAATATATTGTTGTGTTAATATAAAATTTATAATATAAATAGGTTTTCTTATACAGATAAATTCAAGTTCAAACTCTTATTTACAGTTTTTTTGGAGTTTTTAATGATCATTTCATTATCATTATCATCATCATATTCACACATGGGCAATGCCTATACTGGGCCTATACATGTATAGACCAAAATCCCAGGCCCCCGCCCAGTGCGCAGCAAAATGTTTGATACGCAAGAGCTGAGAGAAACGCTGCGCCAAAGCAGCGAAAATTTAGCCCCCGCGCAGCACGAAGGGCTGCGCAAAAATATGACCCCGAAGGGTTACGCAAAATATGACAGCGCAAATCGCTGCGTTAGAGCTGCACAAATTTAACCCAGCGCGCCAGAACTGCAAAATGTTATCCTCGCGCAGCTCGTGCTGCTCGGGAGCCGGGAAAACGGTATGGTTTACTACAAAATTTCAACCCTCGGTATTTATAAAACACTCGGCAGCTTGGTATTTTTACCCCCGCGAAGCATTGGGCGGCGCTTGAGCTTCTATATAACTTCTGGACTCCTGCGCAGCACTCACCTAACAAACAAAAAATTGAACTTCCAATCAGACATTTACTTGAAGAAGGTGGCGTTTCACTGCTTGCTTACAGTTAAAAAAAGTTCTTTTCAATGTAATTTCAGTCTTTTTCTTTTCCCTCTTTGGATGGGTTCATCTGTATGTATATGACTTTCCTGCCAGTGCAAACATTAAGGTGTTTTATTAAAATTTGATACAGGAGGACCGTTACTAAGAATGAATAATATACTGTCACCTATGTTCAATCTGCTGCGTCTGTCGTATTTCGTATAGGAGAAAATTTAAAATCCTCTTTCAGCATCGGCACTTCCAATTGGCAATACTAATACTTGCTGAATTAAATTTCTGATATTGGCACCCCAGCCAATAGATTTGCTTTCCATAAAGTTACCGCAAAATAAAGAGGGATCCTCTTGTTGCAAAATGCAAAAGTCGTCGTTTGGATTGTAATTAAGTCAGCAAGTAGACCTCCAAATTCTTCTCTAATGGCTAGCGGATCATAGACTAAGTATGCTGCAAAACGCTGAATTTGGCGCAAACGTAAATATCTGATCTTCTTGGGACGAATCTGGAAACTTCGATGGGTCCAGTATGTCGAACAGTTCCAAATCTGAATCTGGAAAATACCACGCAATTTCATTATTTATGGACACAATCAGATTTCTTCTTATTTCGCCGACTCTTGGATATTGGGTGCCAGTTCTTTCACGTCCTTCTGTATTAACCGCTAATGCTATGCTTTTAAATTTTATTTCTTTGCTGTCTAAGTCGTCAAAAGTACATTCGGACCATTCATTGTTCTTTAAGCATTGGCTATTCACAAGTAACCCTTAGTAGAGATGAGCATTTCGGCCCGTCGGCCCGGCCCGGCCGCATATTTCTAGTCTGTGTAACTGGAATACGCATTCTAAAGTGTGTAGCGTAAATACGCAAGCGATTAGAAAGTGTGTACTTGGAATACGCAGCATACTTTCTAGTGTTTCATTATATGCTATTGTTGGCTCATATAAATGCATTATATACCCATTGTGTTTGGTATTATATGCTGCATATAAATACGTTATGAACCTTCTAGTCGAGAAATTTAAAAAAGTAGCGGCACGGCAGTGCTAATTGGCAAAGGGTTCTTAGCATAATGGTGCTTTTTTTGAAAAATATTTATTTTGGTTAAATCAATCCCATATGAATGCATTGGAACACATCTTAAAAAAGAAAGCAACATTACAAAAGGTAGCGAAACTTTAAAATCTGTATTAGTATTATTAGTATAGTCGTCTGCGGTTGTCAAAAACCACATGCTATACTTTCAGCTTTCAGCAAATTTTTCTTTCCTCGGAAAACTTAACGTCTTAAGTTTGTTAAAAATTCAAAAAATTCAAAAATTTTCACCAATCAATCCAAATGTTTTAGAATGCATTCATTTAAAATTTGGGCTAAATGTAAAAAAGCTATATCAGCCTAAACTGACAATTCGGTCTTATATTGAGACTGATAGTGTAAGCGAATAAAATTAACATATAGAACAAGATATTATATACTTCCGAATCATTTTAACAATAATAAAAGATTTACACATGTTCGAATATTTGTATATCTTCAGCTAACAAAAACAACTAAATTATGTAAACAATGTCGCCCCTGTCCCAAATTTTTAAGTAAACTATAGCTTTGTATCTTTATCAAAATTACATTTCTCAAAGTTTGACAAATTAGCCCAAATTCTGAATGATTGCATTCCAAAACATTTGGATTGATTGGTGAAAAATTTTGGATTTTTTGAATTTTTAAAAAGTTTAAATCTTAAAAAATAAAATCTGCTGAAGGTTTTGCATATCTGGTTTCGACGACCACCGCAGACTATAAGACTATGATGTGCGTTTTTAACTTTATTATTACCTTACAGATTACACCTAAAACTTAGGACCTTTTTAGTTAATTCTGAGCTAACCAAGAGCTGACTTGAAAAATGAACTTCAGGTTCGGGTGTGGTGGGGTAGACAGACAACCCCTAAGTACAGTTTCAGTTACAGTTTCATTTCAATCAGAAATAGAATAGTTCTGGAGTAACGTTGGTTTCCCATGAAAACACAGAAATTTAAACTAAGAAAAATTTTGGATTTATTAACTTTTTCGTTGATTTCTTATTTTTAAATGTGTTTGATTGCATTCATATAGTATTTAACCAAAATAAGAATTTTTAAATTAGCGTCATTGCCATTACACTAACCTCGCTTTGCCAATTGACACTGCCGTTCGGTTATATTTCTGTATTTTTCCACTAGAAGGTTCATAACGTATTTATACGCATAACGTAGTTATATGCAGCAAATAATACCAAACAGAATGGGTATATAACGTATTTATATGAGCCAATAATATATAGCATATAGTGAAACACTTGAAAGTATGCGTATTCCAAGTACACACTTTCTAATTGCTTGCGTATTTACGCTACACATTTTAGAACGCCCGGGCCGACATCCATTGGTTAGCGGGCCGGGCCGGGCCGAGAAATTTTTCAACAGCGGGCCGGAGCGGGCCGAAATGGGCCGGTTCGACTCTAAGAAATGTTGTCAAATCACTAAAATTAGCATTACTCATTCAGGTTGTTTTACAGCAAAATTTAAGATTTCGTAGCATAATTTAGCGTTTCCAGCATTCACTAAAGCCTTTGAAATAATATTGTTGGTTGGATTTTCGAAATTTTCCTTTGGCGGGCCGGGCCGGGCCGAATTTTGTTAGTTTGCGGGCCGGGCCGGGCCGAAAAGTTTTGACAGCGGGCCGGGCCGGGCCGGGCCGGGCCGAGCAAGATTTTGGAGCGGGCCGGGCCGGGCCGAAAAAATCCGGCCCGTGCTCATTTCTAACCCTTAGTTCTGTGAATTCTTCAAAGTTCAATAGTCCAGGATTTTCAAAGTTAATTTCATTGATTACTAAATTACATTTACTGTAATAGGTAGATGTAGTTGGTGTTTCTGTAGAATATTCCACAGTCGTAGGGGCAGAAATGCTTGTGCTCTCGGTTCAATGGCTGAAGTTGGTGCTGAATATTCGAAACTGTTTTCTTGCGTACTTTCGTAGTTTTCTTCATTTGACGAAATGTCATTGGAGTTGTCATCATCATGTTCGTCTTCTGTTGCGCTGTCATCGTCAGTTATTTGCTCCTCAATGTTTTCTTGTAAGTTGTTGGAGCTAGAAGATGACCTACAACTGCCACCTCCAAACAAAGAATTAAAAAACCACCTAGTCCCTTAAAAAGGCAACTGCTCCTGCAATTCTTGCCGCAATTCCTGCACCTATGACCCATCCGCTTAAGTCATCAGAATTTGCTGAGGATGGAGGATGGTGTAAAGAATCTTCTAGTAATAATCTTCTAGAAAACGCTGAAATACACGAGTTTCGTTGTTGTTTAAAACTGTTGATGCCAATTCCAGAATTTCATACCTATGCAATGGCTTTTGCAAATGTCCAGTTATAGGATATGGAACACATATAATGTGACGATTGTGCTCTGCGTTTTAGCCGGCAAAGGTTATTTAACATATAAACAACTAGTTGCTGTCGCTGATTTCGTTCACAATTTGAAAATGTTATAATTGCATTAATTGAGGCTTCCAGTTAATGTAAAATCCGAACAAAGACATGTTGACACGCTCTTCAATTGCAGACACCGCGGATTTATCCAAAGGTGCCAGAAATGCATCGCACACATTTGTTAGTGGAAGAATGTTTGTTGGATGGTCATAAAATTCTAGTGACGTGGAGCATTCACCATTGCCACCAGAGTTCATCGTATCATGCCAAGAAGTCAAATTGTGTAAACAAATGCTGCATCTGATGTAGCATAAACTGGTTGTTCTGGACAAATAAATAAAATCAAGCGTATAAGATTCAATTATCTGGAAACGCTTGTTTATGTCTTCATTTGTACCACTAAAGGAATTGTACCAATATAGGTTGGACATCGTTTCTTCGAATGAATCATTTGACTGCAGCAAACTAATAGCTAGTCTAGCGTTGATTGTACAGTCATAACAAATTCCGCAAATTTGTTGCTGTTGTGTTGGTACAGTGTCTCATGATGAGAAATGATAGTCATCGTTGTCAAAAGTAAAATAATAATCTTCCAAGTTAAGTATTTGGGCAATATTTTTAAAAGGACCGTCGTTCATAGACATAAAAGCAATATAATAATTACGTAATGACGGGCCAACAGTTTTGATTCCTTGAATAAATTTGGTGGAACTGTCGCTTTTGAATCGACAAATATCTGTGAATAATCCATGAATGACTTCTAGAGACCATACAATCTTCTCCAATCACACTCGCTGATCCGTAGTCGCAGCAGCCTGCTTACTATTAGCGTGAAGCCTTACAGTAATTCTACTAGTTGACTGATTGTTTCTGCGTATGAATGAAATCAGATTTACAAATAAAAAACTAATATATGAAAGTCGAAAGATGCATGCCGTCGACAACTGCAAATTCTGGAAATGGAAGTTTGAAAACTGATAACTGGAAATTCCAGAATGCCAAGAGCTTTTCTGGTGAAAGCTGGACATGTAACACGACACGACCCGACCCGAGCTAAGTCAAATTAACAAAAGAGAAAGCCAGGACAAAGTAAATAAGTGCGCCTAAAAGGTTTTTTGTGGTCAGCTCAATCAAATATTTGTTCAAACGAAGAAAATGAACCTGGCGGAGCTTTCATCAAATCTCAATTCAAATGACCCTAACTTTGGACTTTTGCAGCAGGTAGTAGAAATAGCTGTTAGACCCCCCAGAAGCTCGAAGACCCCCGCGCAGAATTTTTCCATAGCTGTACAGGCCAGACCTTCATTCATTGCCCAAGTATGATCATAATCATCATCATAAAAACAATTCAACTGTAAATATAAAAAAGTGCAAGTGTAGTCGTGGAATAGTTGGCATCGTTCACACAGAATGGATCAAGATTTGGACGCACTCGCAGTATTCTTCACCATCGTTACATCGACGATTAAATTTGAATTACAATAGCTCTGTTGCTTGATCTGACGATGGGGACTTCGTCTTCCAAAGTGTTCTCCATATAGAAACATATGCAGCATTCCGATAGGGCAGGTAAGGTGGATGTCTCATGTAGTTTTTTCACGTATGACGTACAAATCAAATGATAACATAGCGAGAAGATGTTGACGTTCGGAGTGACGTAGCGGATCATGCAAATCTTGCCTGATTCCTACAATAAGATAAATATGTACGGTGATACTCTGTTAGGCGCACACCTTACAATTTTTAGCTGTTGACAGAAATGTTCTACTCCGGTAGGCGCACACCTTACAAAACTGAGGGTTTACTGTAAAACGCTCTACTCCGGGAGGCGCACACCTTACAAATTGTGATTTCTTGTTGTCGTTTATGTACTTATATACTTCTACATTAACAATTGGTAGTCATTAGGTCAATATTATTTAAATTATATATATATAACTAATAATAAAGTATATATATATATGCATCAAATTAATGCCGAAATATTAAATTGTGTCATTCTGGAATTAGAATTTATGTCTTTCAAATTTTTAATACATTTTTGAAGATTGAAAATTTAACTTGGTACCAATATAAAATCATTTGAAACTTAATTGAAATATTTTAAAATTAAAATTACCCTAAATTAAAATTCCAATTCCACAGTGACAGCTCAACTTTGAGATGAAATTACTCAATAACCGTAAGACTTATCCGCATAAACTTATGTCTTAGCAAATTTTTTAAAATATGTTCATGTATTTAAATTGAGAATATGTTAACCATCAGAAAAAGTTTCAGCTTTGTCCGATAATCACAGCTTTTGATGAAAATCGAGAAAGTCAAAAAGTTATTGATTAATTTCAACTCAAAGCTGAGATTTCGCTGTGGGATTAGAATTTTAATTTAGGCTAATTTTAATTTAAAACATTTCTAAGTATATAAGTTTCAAGTGAATTTATTTGATGCCAAGTTAAATTTTCAGTCTTCAAAAATTAATTAATTAAAAATTTTGAAAGGCATAAATTTTAATTCTAGAATGACACAAATATTTCTGCATTAATTTGATGTATATTTACTTTATCATTAATTATATATAATTTAAATGATACCTAATGACTACAAATTGTTAATGCAGAAGTACGTATACAAGTGTTTAGCACGTACATTACCGACGACAAGAAATCACTATTTGTAAGGTGTGCGCCTCCCGGAGTAGTGCGTTATACAGTAAACCTTCAGTTTTGTAAGGTGTGCGCCTACCGGAGTTGAGTATTTCTGCCAACTGCGAAAATTTGTAAGGTGTGCGCCTAATGTATCACCAATATGTACAAATACATATAAATGTGTATTATATATATATATATATATATATATATATATATATATATATATATATATATATATATATATATATATATATATATATGCATATATTAGACATATCTATAAATGTAATCGCTAAATCTCTTACTGGTGCGATTTTAGATAAAACTTCAATTGTTTTTCTGATAACTTTTAAACAAATTAACTTAAGAAATAATTTTGAAATTATGCAGAATTGTTTTCACTTACATTTTCTTCACCTCTAGCAGTAGCATTTATCGTATCGTTGATGTGGGCATCCACGGTTTTCTTTAAAAATTTGATCCAGTTGTAGCAAATGTTGATCCATCCGATCCATCAATGAACTTCACATTTGTTTGCATTCTCTTTGATCTGGACCAAATATTGACTCCGTCATTGTGTTTAGCTCGGTGTTAATTAGGTAATTAGCAATGCTCATCAGAACTAAAATCCTTTAAATTTCAGACATGTTAGTTTATCCAAGAGTATAATAGGAAGAGTGGGAAGCTTAGCCTTTCCTATGGGCATGGCCTGCGAGATGCTCGGCACATTATTAGGCCGAAATCTCGGCGGGTACATTGTACCAGCACTAAAATCCTTTAAATTACAGACACGTTAGTTTTATGTTACTGTTGTTCCTGGTGAAAATATGGAGGCGTTTTGAAACATTTGATTTATCAGTATATTGACTCTCACACTGATACCTGATTTTCAGCATGTTTTCGTTGCTAGAAAATCGTGCATTGCGCAATTATTGGAATGTAAAGCCAGTGGATTGATGATATAGATAGAAACTGCATGCTTATGGGGAACATATAGCGGAAATCCCCCCTGAACCGAATTGATCAGCTTCAACAGCATAATGCCGACGACTGACACAACATTAAAGCTAAGCCGTACATCGTTGGAAATCAGAGCACATGCTCTTTCGGATGCTATAAACTACGTAGCTGTATTTGATTGCTATTAAATTGTATTTTCAAAAATTAACCACAAATGGCCATTGTCGTCGATTTTAGCTAAATTTTGCCAAATAAAACTTGGTTACAATATACAGTTAAATGGCTTATATCATTTTTTCACGTCCTCAGCTTTGTAATGGTGTGCGGCTTAATCTCTAACGTTGTCTCAGTCGTCAGCAATACGCTTTTGAACTTGACGAACATTGCTCGGGGGATTTCCTTTATATGTTCCGCTTATGGAATTAGTGTGAAATTTTAACTTTTAACCTTTTAAAATTGATAACAAGTATTCCGAATAAATGCCGGTTGTTAGTGGGGCGCCCTAAGTTTCTGTACATGGTCCGCTTCTGTTTCTTGTATATGTAAACGACTTGCTTGAAGTTGTTAATTTCATGGATGCAAGTGCAATATTTTCGGATGCTGCAAAGTAGTTTGGACCCTTGGCACACTGTTTGTCTCCCGAACAATATCAATTAGCCCTTGATAGAGTTTTTGAATGGAGGGTTAATTGGAAAATGCAGATGAATTTTCATAATATAGTACTGTGCACTTTGGTAGAAATAATCCTGAATTTATGTTCGAGATAAATTGGGAAAATATATCTGACTTAAATTCTGTGAAAGACTTGGGTGTAAACTTTAATAGTGATTTTAATTCAAAGAACATATAGCTACTGTACCGTGTACACTTCTATTAAAGCAAATGCATGCAACCGCGTAGATAATATATTTGCTGTCTTTGAGTGCAGGGATTCGTCAGCTCGTTACGTGTTATGTACCGATATTGGAATGTACTAGTCAAATTTGGACTGCATATATTCTCGCAAAAATTGATCTAATAGAAAATGTACATAGCACTTTTACAAAAAGATTACAAGAACTTGGCGCTTACCTTATAATTTAAGATTTGATATGTGCTAACTACAGTCGCTTGAACTTAGGTGGATTTTATTTAACTTAGAGTTAATCCACGATATTGTATTCGGCAATGTTCGTGGTCTATTTGATGTCTATTTAACCTATGCTCGAAAGATTGGAACTGAATTAATTCCTGAGCGCTCTACTTACCTGCATCATTCCTTTTCTGAGCACGTTCGTTTAAATTCACTCATATTTATATATACATATATTCTCCTAATATCTTTATGTACTAGTCTGTTGCTATTAACATGTCTGGTGCCAATTGGCCTGAGATAAAGTTCGGCAGAGGGTTTATCTAACATAGGAGCATCGGCACTAAGGTACTGTTATAACGTATAGTGTTTTTGTGAGCCAATGCATTAAGTAATAAACGATTTAACTTCACTTGACTAATGACGTCTATTCATTAATAAAGCAGTCTTGGTTGCTATTTCGGAGTATTGTGCTATAACTGTAATTTGATTTCATTTTATTTCTACTGTTAACATAAGCTTACCTTTTTATGATTTCCGCAGTGGGTCGACGTTCTTTTTCAGAAATGCGAAACGACTTATGTCGTTTTGTATGTTGTCCACTGGTTCTCTGCTAGTATCACTCACTCATCCAGTTGCGTTATAAACAGCCAAATGTAGAGACAGGCCTAGAAACACATTACCTTTTTTTCAAGAGCTCACGCTATTGCAGCGCTTTAAACATATTTAAGTTATTCGTGCTCAAGCTCGTTCAAATTTAGAATTAGATAACAGATCAAGCTAACTAGAAGTCTTATCATAGAGCGATTCTGCTTGCTTTGTTTAAGGTGCTGGTTTCCTTTCGGGTATTTTTGACTCCTACGGCTTTAATCCTTTACGCAAAGGGCTAAAACTTACAAAATAACCTATTTCCGTGCTCTAACATTTTAGGACCACCCGTATTCTTAGGCCAAAAGAAAGCTTCTTAAGCTCCCAGTAGGTAGACAAGACACGGGATTGGTTGGCATGACTGGAAAGAGGACAAGAAAATGATCATTTTTGCTCTTACAACCTTTGAGCTATGTCCAGTGGTTAAGTCAGTATAAGCAAAAAACTGTTTTTAGGGTCAAAAAATGGCCATTTTCGAGGAAATATTTTTTTTCAAAATTACTGCAACATGTTAAGGACAAACTTGGCTTAGTTATACTCAATCGATACATCGTCCAAATGCACGTTTTTTGAATGTCTATTAGCCGGACTTTATTTCTTTTAACTAGAGATTTGGCCGAAAAACCATTTTGGCGAAACTGCGATGATTTTGTTTCGAACATCGATTTCTCAAAAACTACTCGACGGATTCCGGAGATCTTCGGCAGAATCGAAGTTCGCACTTCTGCGGAGGGACGGTTTTCTTGGTTTGGGCTAAAACATATTGAGTAGCAAGAAAACTCAATGCGAAGTTGCGAAGTTTCGTGTTGCTGTGCATTTGGCCGATTTTCTCGACCGTTAAGACCTGCTGAGCCAAATCCAAAAAAAACGTCCCTCGACCCATATGTCCTTCATATCGTGGCACAAAAAGAACTTTTGGCCGATTCTTCAGTTTTGAGAAATCGATGTTCAAAAATGTTTGGTCTATATTCATCCTGTTAGATGTCAGCATGTCAGAAAATTTCTGCTATTTTTTTGCTAATTTTGCCAGTTCTGTAAGCTCATGTGAATGTACAGATAATAAACTTTAAAACGATGTATAAAGCTCTTTGCAACTCCCACAATTGCGAAAGTTATAGCGTTTCAAAAAAATCACCACAAAAGCACTGCACAAAAGGATACCACCACCTTAAAGCGCTATTGAATAAGGTCTAGGAGACGCTAGAGGCCACTAACTGACCAGTGTAGAAGTTGACGTGTGCACGCGAACAGATGAATGTAAATATGCATAAGTCTATGGCTTCTGAGTGTGTTGGCTGATTTTGGCGAATGTAAATAGTGCAAAACATGATAACGAAAACTTATATACTGTACCTATATGTGTGTACACAAGCCGTGCAAGCAAAACACACACAAATATATATACACTTTTAATTGTTCACGTGCACAGTAGAATTTTTGCCTTGGTCAGTTAAACGGAAAAGTGCCCTTTGAGCCAATGCATTGAAATTTGACAGTTGACCTCTCTTAAGTGTTTCCTTTGTTCTCTTCCTGTTTCCAAATCTATCGCAATCCTATTCCTTTTACAAATTGCCTTTTTAATTGAAGAAAGAGGGAGACAGTAGTTTTCGCATAAGTTATATACGTGGTAGACAGATAACGAAGTTAGACACTTCTAGAAGTCTCTAGTCATTTTAGATAATTCGCAAAGTGCCTAGACACATTGCGAAAATGTTGTCAGAGTGACGTTTTTCTGCAACGTGTCTAGGCACTTCGTGAAGTGTCTAACCTTCATTAGACATGCAGAAAATTTAATTTGTCATGAACTATGCGACTCTAATCAATTTATTTGTTGACACAAATATGGTTCAGTTTTCGGAAGTTTGAAATATTTAGATTTTACATATTTTACTGGATACTTATACAGCTCTGTGGTTCAGAAAATTTGTAATCACAAAAATTGCGTCAAAGAATTCAAGAGATTTGACATTAATTTTGAACACCATCTTTTGCAATTAACAGTTTCAATTGCTTTTTCCGAATTTTGGCAGTTTGATGTGTTTGTTCCAAATTTTTTGAACGACAGAGCTGTGCTGGACAACATCTGAAATGATATCTTTTAAAATTAGAAGGATATCCAGCATTTTTCCTACATGTAAGCGCAACCTGAATTTCGGCTAGTTTTCTCAACTTTTGACGTTATTTCTGTGCTT
This sequence comes from Trissonchulus latispiculum, assembly GCA_030248195.1. Lineage (NCBI taxonomy): Eukaryota > Metazoa > Nematoda > Enoplea > Enoplida > Ironidae > Trissonchulus > Trissonchulus latispiculum. Next base: position 20,608 of record JASAND010010815.1, on the reverse strand, counting down.
GTAATGACTGAAAGGTTTTTGCAAAAATACGATTGATTTTTCCAAAGATTGTGCAGAATTTAATTGCTAATTTAAATAATTTAATCTTGTTGTTTTGACTTTGTTACAATAGACTGTAGAAATGTCAGTATACGCAAGTGTCCAGTATAATATGTAAAAACAAAATATTTTAAATTCAAACAGTTGTGTCAACAAATAAATTGATTGGAGTCATAGTTCATGACAATTGAAATTTTCTGCATGTGTCTAATGAAGGTCAGACATTTCGCGAAGTACCTAGACACATTGCAGAAAAACATCACTCTGACAAAATTTTCGCAATGTGTCTAGGCACTTTGCGAAGTGTCTAAAATGACTAGACACTAGTTAGACACTAGGAGTGTTTAACTTCGCTATCTGTCTACCAAATATACATTTCATACAAGCCGCAAAATTGGTACAATAGTAAAATCAACTCAATAGCAATGTATATACATGATTCCAAGTTTACGTATCTAACTATAGCTTTTAAATTTGACTTTATGTTTTGCAAAATTTAGAACTTCTTTGAAATTAAATTTCTAAATTTAAAACTTTAAAACAAAAATTTAAATTAAATTATAAATAATGCTGTTCACAGATCTGATCGCATGTGTAACTTACATTCTAAATTTACAAAGTCAGCTAATTTTCGACAATTCTTGAATAAATTAAAGGTTAAAGCTAATCTTTACAGCAATTTATACTAAAACTTAAAATCACTTCATTTCGAAGCTCTTCCATTTCAAGCCAAAATGCTAATTTTATTTTCAAAGTTAACTTGAAGATATTTATAATAATTCAATGAATTCAAAGTTAAACTAATTTTATCAAAAAGTACTAACTACATTAACTAAAATTAACTTGATACTTCAAACTTGCAAAAATTCAGTAACTCAAAGATTAAAAGCAATATCTACATTTTGCATAAGCTGTCTATATTTAAACGAAAGATTCAAGTGTTTTTGCACTATGATTTTAATTTTATAAGGTTCATAGATTTGACGTTTGTAGTTTCTAGTTCTCCTTACGTGTAAGCTACGGAGTCATAAATCTTTCACAAACAATACATTGGCTCAATCGACACCCAATCCTTTAAACAAAGCAAGCTGAATTTCTGAAAACTGGGCATATTCAGCCTTCTAAATGAGCATATTCTGCGCGGACTGAATGCGACGACACCTTATCACTACCGTACAATCATCAAACTCCAGCACCGGAATCAAGAACTGATGGTCACTTCAATCCCGTAAAAATAAAGGAGGTTTTGTTAAGCTCATCCAAAAACAGATTAATAACATCGGAATACACTGATTTGTGCCAGCTTAGCCGTCTGTTGTGACGGAGCAATTTCGCTGATGGCCCTACTTTGGACAGCTACTATCTTGCACTTGTGTCAGTGGGAAATGGTCCTGTTAGACAAATTCGTTGCGTATTGACTTAAATGGACACTGTCCGAGTTAGTCAGACAATGATAACGGACAAAAATACATTTAGTTTATTCTTCCTTCAGAACTGCAAGCAATTGCTTTACTGCTTTTATATGCCCCGAACGTCCCAAATACGGAACTGATGCAAAAACTATTTTGGTACGTCGAATTTAATGAAAGCATTGCAGAAGGCTGCTTCCAAGTAAACTGGCTCTTAGATCATACTTTTGATATGTTTGATTGGGCGAAATTTTAAACTAGAATGACTGTACTAATCCTATCTCTCGTGCGCAATACTTATCTGGAACGGAAGGTGAGCTCAAAACTAAAAGAATAGTGTATTCATATTTAACAGCTTTGCTAAACGCGGTTAAAATCTTGCTGCGCAGGGTAACAATATGCTGTTTGGGGTACATTTTTGCTGCACGAGTGTTAAATTTCTGCTGCTCGGTTTAAAACTTTTGCTGCGCGGAGGGACAATTTCTGCTGCGCACTGCGCTGGGATAACAATTTCGTAGCCTGCACATGTGACGGAGTTGTGCTGGCATTGCCCATGCGTGATATACTTACTATCAATATGCATTGTAATAATTTATAATATTTTGCATGTTTCCTGACATTCACATCCTGAAAATGCACAGTCACATCAATAAAGCCGTCCTGAAAATGTTGAACTTGTCAATTACAGTAATCCGGGAGGGCCTGGTTGCAGTTGGAATATGGGCTGGGAGTATTTAAGTAACGACAATTACATAAGCTGAGATGAAGGATGGGACCACAACACTCGAGTTTGGATGGAGACGAAGTCGGTGTGGTGCAACAGGAAGATTTAACTCGCAATAATCAAAGATTTTAGGCCACACCTTAGGCCACATCTTGCCAAAAACCTTTTAAATTACTAACTTTTACGTTTATTTACGTTTATACGTAAACGATTTCAGCACCAGTTTATGGCTTTTACTTGTATTTACTTGTGTAAGATATTTATACCTGATTTATACTAATTTTTGTTATATATCGATCCAATGCGTTCTAATATTGAAGGTCGGCAACGAAAAACCCTGAGGGAGGGGCAATGTTCAAACCATAATCAATGGAATGATGTTGTGGGGAAGAAAGCCCCTAACGGTGCTAGTGCTTGTTTTAAGACAGCACGTACAGTACGACAGAAGCTAAAGAATGCACTAACTAACACAACCATGGTTTCCTCTTACTACAGATGCCATTATATATTACAAAGTTTTATATTCTTAACTGTTTACAGTAAGTCTTTAGCCAGAGTGCTATGATTGCTGCACAACAGTACATCACGATAACAGCGCTGCGACCAGGATCATCCTCTTCAGCGACCCCGATTTAGCATTATACATCCCACTAAATTGACTGTTTTCCGTGGAGCATGGAAATTTTCAAAAAACCTCATTTGGCTGGACCAACTTTGGGCTTCGAAAATCATCCCTCCTTAATCGACACGCTACACGTTCCAAGGTTTCTTATGCAAAAAACCGCCCGTCTCATGTTTACTGAATGCTGTTGTCGTGACACAAATTGCGGTAATATGTTCGTGCCTGCGTTAGGTGGGCTTGGTTTTGCAGTATTTGGCTAATGAAGAGTGGACTAAAGGAAGCTTAGCCATTGTGAGGTCGTTCGATTACTGGATTGGTGATTGGCCAAATAGTCATAGGTGTTGACCAAGATTACGCAGCGATTACGTAATCGCCCCTCTCCGCCGCGCCGTCCGAACACTATTTATGATTTATTAATTATGTAAACATTAACTCTTGCTGATTTTACAGCGTGGGCATGTTCTGTTTTTTATATATAGATAGGTTTCAAGTCATTTATAAAATACGACAAATTCAGAATTACAAATAGCAAACCCACAATTACAACACACAGAAATAGGGACCATGGTAACAGTAAGAACGAATACGATATAAACTACAACACGCTCAAACCTATAGCAATAAAATAGCTCAGACTGTATCTCTTAGGGGCAGATGTGATTAATTATCAGGCTACAAAAATAAACCAATGAAACATAGAGTTTGCATCAAGTATCTGAGGACCCAAAACCATTGTCATTTCTTACCGACATACCCAAATCAGAGCATTCAATTATCTTTTTGAACAATCTCACAAATAATCTGCTCCATTTTATTAACTTTCTTAATGATATATCTATTAGATCCGTTGTTAAAAATCACAACACAGATATTTCCTAAATAACAAAGTATGTTAGACAACGGTTGTTTACTTTGTTACCCTTTCTCAACAAAAATCCTTGCCAATTAAAAATGACAGATGCATACAACAAACACTTAAAGCTACCGCAAATAGTTTCGCGGGTCCCTTCTGTCTACAAAATTGAATAATAATAAAATATGAACCAGTTATAAAAATGGTATTACTGACTTTAATTGCAAAAGCCTTCGTTTTAAACACAATGCTATAACCGTGCAAGATAGTATGATAAAGATATCTGTAGTCTGAATCTACTAGTCCGGCACCTACATCAATACTAGTTCAAGACCTATTTGAAAATGTGTATAATTTTTTTCCTAATCCTAATAATGGCCTTTAGGTTTTAGGTTTAGGTTGGAGTTGTCTTTATAGGTGAAACGGTTGAAATTACGAAGAATCATCTAATAACCGAGATCCATTCGTTTGGTCCTCGACGCCGAATGATGTGTGAGTTATACGTTTTGGACCAATCACAGCCCGACAAATTTGTTGCCGACGTATCGAAAGCTAAAATTTCCTTTTGGTACAATGAATTGATGGAAATAAATAGTTGTTTACCTACCTTAATCGACAGAATCGATGTTATTAGGAAGATGCAAACCAACACACAGTTTGATGAGGTTTGTGTCTACTTTGTAGTAGTTTCTGCTTAATTTATTATAGTTGGACTGTACTAAATGTAAGCAAATTAGTTTCAAGAATTTAAAACAAACTAACCCTTTAATACCGGATGGTGCATCCGTAACAATTCTCGAGACGAAAGCAGGACCACGACTGACTTAAAGTTGGTTAGCTGGAACTTTAACAGCAAAGTAACAACAGCAGTTATTATTGTTATTTCTTGCTACACTTAGTCAACAATTACAAGGACAGCTGACAAATTCTATATCTGAAGTGAGGTTTCAATTGCACCAATTGTTATTGTTGACTAGTGTAGCAAGCAATAACCCAAAATAACAGCTGTTATTACTTAGCTGTGATAGTTCCAGCTAACCAACTTTAATTCAGTCGCGGTCCTGCGTTCGTCTGGAGAATTTTGACGACGTAAGTCATTGCCCAAATGGCGATTTTTGTCATCGTATGTTTGACACAGGGCCCAGTTGCCGGTTGGCAGTCTGGGCATTTGATTCTTTCTTGTTCAAGATGTCCACCCTATTTTGGAAGAATATTTCCACACCTGCTTGAAAAGTCGAGTTTCTATAGCATTTTCATTACAATGAAAATTTTTATGATTTCAAGCCCTGTTCGAGCGCTGCATTCAAACTAATTTTGAGCCGGCTGTGGTCCGTCGGCGAAAACGTCGTTCCTCTAGCTGATACAGAAGGTGATGCACATTAAACTAACGTATAGTTTACACCGTCTCAAAATTAACTTTTCCAACCTATAAATCTATTTGTTGCTTTTCTGCAGTGAACGTTAAGCAAAAATTCGTAGTTTTTCCAACTTTGACGGCTTCTAACGTTCTGGGTGCATCGGGTACCAAAGATGCCAGCAAATATTGATAGAATGGAGAAAGGGCATATCAGATTTAGTTTGCGCCAAAAGCAGATCAATGTTTCAGATTTATAAGCTTCTTGTGCGGACGCTTCTGACTCTGGGTCTACTACCGTACTATCTTCTGAAGAGGGCAAGCGTTAATGTTGAGCGATTCATGCAAATAAGGTTTATGATTTTAAAAATACGCTAAGATGATATTGACAATGTGGGGTTGGATGTACTTGTTTGCATCAGTCAGATAATGCCGGCTGTATGTTGATGAATCGCGATTGTGGATGTAGTCCAGAATATTGCAATTCAAGCATTTATAGGAATAATTTAATCGTTAATTTCGCTGTGTAACTGGGTATTCCTGATGTAAGAAGCAGTAGGGGCTGACTACAAGCAGGTATATTTAAATTTTAAGTTAAACGTTTGTAGATATTTGACATTTAGACTAAAATTTCCAATTTTACCAGCCTGAATATGTTAGTTATTCCAAAGCACTATATGTTATTGTTTTTATGAAAACAAATAATGATATGTGATTGCTTGAAATCATTTGGAATTCTGAATTTAATAAAAGCTTAGGTTTGGACTCTGGTTTTGTCTACCGTTACCGAAGCCAAGTTGATTCCACCGACCATCACCTACGATGAGGGCAACAGTGCATCTTTGTAGTTGCGGTATAATTTAGCAAACAGGTTTTATTTTCCTATGTTTTGTCCAATGGTTTCTGTCAAAGAATGTGCCCGAATTATAAAGAAACTCAGATTTGTTTAGCTGGCTGCTCTACGAAGAATGTTCATGGAGGTTCTGAAAGCGTCTCCAAGTAGTGCTTCTTCATCATGATGAATTTTTGAAGTGCGTTTTCGACTTACCGATATCTGACTATTACCTCAATTTAGTTAGAAGACAGTGTCGGGTGTTAGATGAGTCGAATTTTTGTATTTTATTTCAAGATATTTGATGGTTTAATTGATATTGACATAGTCCGAGTTTTGTTTTGCTGTGGTTCTCTATGTCTATTTTATAGCTTATATCCGGCTTTCTACAAAAGTTTTCAGGTTTTTTCTGTATAGATTTGGTTTAGGATTGTTATCTTTTGGGTAAGCAAATGTCGCTAAACTCATCTAATGGTTTAATTTGATTGTAGGCTTTATGCCTCGATTTCTGTGTGTTTTAATTGTAGTTTTTGCAATTTGTAATTCTGAATTTGTCGTATTTAAAGATGAACTGAAACCTGTATAGACGTTTTCTTGAACATTGCTTAATGCTAAATAAAATAATATATTCATATTAACAACGATCACGTTGAGGCAGCGAGGTGGCACAGCACAGGGAGTTGCACTTCTCCGCTTTTGCATGTAAAATGATTTAAAGGATTTCTGATACATTTAACAAAAATGATTTAAAAGGGGGCGTAGATAGTTAGGATAAGCAAAATGGAGAGTCGGCGGCAGCGATTGGCAGGCAGATTGCGCAGTAGTTTACGTTTCTAAATATTAAATTTTAATCTACAAACAACAGACCATGGCCACGCTGTAAAATCAGCAAGACTTAATTTTTTTACGTCATTAATAAATCATAGATAATGTTCGGAGGGCGCGGCGGGGGGGATTGCGTAGTAGTTTATGTTTCTACATATTAAATACTAATCTATATATAAAAATATCTATATATATAATCTATACATACAAAACAGACCATGCCCACGCTGTAAAATTAGCAAGAGTTAATGTTTACACAAATAATAAATCATAAATAGTGTTCGGACGGCGCGGCGGAGAGGGGTGATTACGTAATCGCTGCACGCCTGCGCAATCAGCGTCCATCATCAAACTAATTTGCTTACATTTAGTACAGTCCAACTATAATAAATTAAGCAGAAACTACTACAAAGTAGACACAAACCTCATCAAACTGTGTGTTGGTTTGCATCTTCCTAATAACATCGATTCTGTCGATTAAGGTAGGTAAACAACTATTTATTTCCATCTATTCATTGTACCAAAAGGAAATTTTAGCTTTCGATACGTCGGCAACAAATTTGTCGGGCTGTGATTGGTCCAAAACGTATAACTCACACATCATTCGGCGTCGAGGACCAAACGAATGGATCTCGGTTATTAGATGATTCTTCGTAATTTCAACCGTTTCACCTATAAAGACAATTCCAACCTAAACCTAAAACCTAAAGGCCATTATTAGGATTAGGAAAAAAATTATACACATTTTCAAATAGGTCTTGAACTAGTATTGATGTAGGTGCCGGACTAGTAGATTCAGACTACAGGTATCTTTATCATACTATCTTGCACGGTTATAAGCATTGTGTTTAAAACGAAGGCTTTTGCAATTAAAGTCAGTAATACCATTTTTATAACTGGTTCATATTTTATTATTATTCAATTTTGTAGACAGAAGGGACCCGCGAAACTATTTGCGGTAGCTTTAAGTGTTTGTTGTATGCATCTGTCATTTTTAATTGGCAAGGATTTTTGTTGAGAAAGGGTAACAAAGTAAACAACCGTTGTCTAACATACTTTGTTATTTAGGAAATATCTGTGTTGTGATTTTTAACAACGGATCTAATAGATATATCATTAAGAAAGTTAATAAAATGGAGCAGATTATTTGTGAGATTGTTCCAAAAGATAATTGAATGCTCTGATTTGGGTATGTCGGTAAGAAATGACAATGGTTTTGGGTCCTCAGATACTTGATGCAAACTCTATGTTTCATTGGTTTATTTTTGTAGCCTGATAATTAATCACATCTGCCCCTAAGAGATACAGTCTGAGCTATTTTATTGCTATAGGTTTGAGCGTGTTGTAGTTTATATCGTATTCGTTCTTACTGTTACCATGGTCCCTATTTCTGTGTGTTGTAATTGTGGGTTTGCTATTTGTAATTCTGAATTTGTCGTATTTTATAAATGACTTGAAACCTATCTATATATAAAAAAACAGACCATGCCCACGCTGTAAAATCAGCAAGAGTTAATGTTTACATAATTAATAAATCATAAATAGTGTTCGGACGGCGCGGCGGACAGGGGTGATTACGTAATCGCTGCACGCCTGCGCAATCAGCGTAGCTAGCGCCCGTGGGCAGCGTGACACAGTTAATCTAGTTAATTCCAGTATGAAGTCCTGAAATTATGACGACATCTATAGCTAGCTAAGAGTTAGCTAGTTTTGGCACTGAGTGTATATCACGTGATATAAAAAGGCATTAAAATGATTACGTCATAACCTGTCGCTGATGACCTGTCAGGGTTATTGATTAAAAATGCCCTTGCAATATGACAAGAAATCTAAATATTTATTTCATCGTTCAACACATAATCATATTAGTTTCTACGGGCGAAGGGGTGGTGGATTATACTACTATCAAGAGTCCATAAAAATCCCCTCTTATATCATAGAAGAAGAGTAAGCCACCAGACGCCACGCGTAACGGTGCTCCGACCCCAACACGCGAATGTTTCCAAAGCACGCTAAGTATGGCTCATTCTGATTGGCTGTTGGAACCCCCCCCCCCCCAAACGGGAACAACTTTTAGCGCCCCAAACTGGAACCCTTTTTTGGAAATAAGCTGAAACTACCGTAATCTCTTGCTAGACCCCCTCCCAACGAGGGAGGTTTGCAATCTGATTGGCTGTTGCCTACCACCCCCCCCCCCCCACCAAACGGCCATTTTTGGCTACCCCCACCAAACGGGGGGAGTATGTGCTGTCGATTTGGTAGACACCCCAAAAAGGGAACATTCGCGTTTTGTGGTCGGAACACCGTTACGCAATGCCAAGAAGGTAAATTAATGTACCTAGGTAAATTGAACTTGGTGTGTTGCTTTTAGCATAATATAGGTGTAAAGCATAGCGCGATTTAACCCGTGATATCTAGCTTTATGTAAGAAATCCGCTAAGTCTTAGGCTTATAACAAAATTAAATAAATCAATAAAACTTGCTGAATGAAGAATCTGTGAAATCTTCCCAAAGGTCAGTAGCCCGAAGCGCACAGTAAATAGGCCTAAGGAGTTCCGTGGAGTAAGGCAGGTGTGTGTAGAAGTGGTTAGGTCACTCACAGAGTTTCTAATGTGCGGGTTCGCAGGGACGCGCTGGATGCAACCGGTCTGGGGCATAGTAACATTCAGTCGGCTTCAGCTTGTGCGTCGTTAAACAGTTCGTCGTCTTGTTGTACGGGGAAGTTGTACGAACCTGTCGGGACCGGTGTGCGAGCTAACTTACGATATCTTAGTTGCAGTTGCTTGCTACACTAGCACCTAGCTGAGCAAATTGACGATACTTAGCTTTTGTACCCCGCGCCGACAGCGACAGACCTCAAGAAGAAAGCAGTTACTTTGTTTTGCAAAGACCTATATATAATCTTTCAGATATATATCCACCGAGATTTACCGTAGTCAAAGGAATAAAATTATCTCTTAATAGTATAAAACCAATTACAATTACAGTCATGAATTGTCCAAGTGTCCAAATATATGTGAAAAGAGTCCAAATATTTAAGCAGAATACATACATGAAATGAGTCCAAATAAGTCTAACAACTCATAATAACAAGTGCAAAATATGTATGCAAATTTTTTGTTTTTTTACAATTGACCAAATATAAGGGACATAACAAATACATAAGATACAATATGTGAAGCAATAGGATACAATATCAGTCCAAATAATATATACTGGTTCCAAATAAATGTGACAAATGCGTACGTGATGACAAAATGACAAAATACTGGGCATGTTGGAAGCTGAGCCACCAAACACTTTTAGCAAACTCCTCTGAAATTTACCGAATTCTTCTCAAGGGCAGCAAAGGAAAGCTTTAAATCGCACTCAATACTTTATTTAAACAAAATTATCAAAATTTCAGAAATGCGTAGAACAGCTATGGAGAGATCAGGTAGCCTTGGCTGATACCAGGAGACTTTCTCCAATTGGTTTTACGAACTAGCCGTTTCTTAGTGGTTTTTGAATAATTGAATTTCTTTTGAGAGATAACTGAAGTACATTAGTAGTAATAGGGAGGACAACTGGGACCTGTTTGTGTGACGTTTTTGCGCCCGATTTTGGATGACATTTTGGATCCCAGTTTTGTATGACCATTCTGCTCCCACTTTTGCGTGACTGTTTTGCTCCCACTTTTGTGTGACTGTTTTGCTCCCACTTTTGGGTGACTGTTTTGCTCCAACTTTTGGTGAAACTTTTGCTCTCACTTTTGGGTGACTGTTTTGCTCCAACTTTTGGGAGACACTTTTGCTCTCAACTTTCAGGTGACTGTTTTCCTCTCAACTTTTGGGTGACTAATTAGTTGTGAAAGGTAATCAGGCTTTATATGTGATGGGTAGAATTTTTGGATGTTGATTTGACTCTCAACTTTTGGGTGGCACTTTTGCTCTCATTTTTGGGTGACATTTTGGATCCCAGTTTTGGGTGACCATCTGATGCCACTTTTGGGTGACTGTTTTGCTCTCACTTTTGGGTGACCATTTTGGATTGGAAAATAGGAAAAAGGAGTTACACGGAAACTGTGCTCAAAATCCGAAGACTTGGTGTCCCAAAGTCAGAAAAATTCCCAACTATTCAGTCAGCACGGCTTGATGCGGCAATGTTTCTTGGGCGTAACTAAAGGTTGTGACAATCGCGCCATTGTGTTCACTGAATGTCTCGGAAGTCATGCAACGAAAACGTGGAAGGTTCCCGAATGGTTCGTATCCCCGTGGAATCATTACGATTGCAAAGATAATTAATGGTTATGCATATTAAATGAACAAGTTTATAGCATATTGTTATTATTGCTACAATTATTGGAGAATATTATGAACTGTAGTTATGTGTTCAAGTTGTAAATTGTTTATTATACAATACTATACAAACAATAAATATACAACGGAGTCCGGTTCAAAGTCAGTAGGAATTGGGGCTGGAGTCCGGCTCAGGGTTAGGGTCCAAACGTCTATCTATAACCAACAGAAAAATACCATAAGTAAAGCAAGATAGTAGGTAGTAGATAGAAAGTAGCAAGTATAAAGAAAAGTTAAAGTGTTGGCAGGTATAAAGAAAAGTTAAAGTGCAGGCATGTATAAAGAAAAGTTAAAAAGTTAAAGTACTGGCAAGTATAAAGAAAAGTTAAAGTGCTATCAAAGAAAACCAAAGTTAAGAAATAAATCAAAAGTGCAACTCAATCACCTCGGTACACAAGGCTTCTTCTTGTTCACGCTGTGGTCCCGCAGCCCGCCACGAGTGCTAAACCGTTTCCGGGAGATTGGGCACTCAAGTAATGCATGAGCATTTCGATTATGCTAGGCATTATGCTAGATTATCCTCGGTAGTAGGAATCGAATATGCTAGGGCACTTGGGACAAATGACAGGCTTAGGGCATTTGGAGGACTCAGCGAAGTGTTCTTTCATCTCCTAGTGGCGTTGGAGGTTACATGTGGTGGTGTAGCCCTTTGTACAGGTAGGATATGGACAGGGAAAACGTCGTTTGGGCAAGGGCTCAGGGTCGCGGACTGGCTCGGGATTAGGTAAGGGCGTAGGGTTGGTCAAGGGCTCAGGGTCGGGGACTGGCTCGGAATTAGGCAAGGGCTCGGGATTCGGAGTCGGCTTGTCCATCTGCAAAAACTCCTCCCTGGTCATTTTGGCTTGATATTTCGGAAAAAATTTCTCTTCTCTCCTTTAAGCGCATGACCCTTTTTTATACAATTGAGATGAAGGGGCGAAAAAGTTTGGAAATTTTCAAGGTATTGAGGAGAAAAAATATTTACGGCCTCAGAAATGCCAAGGTCCAAGTTAGCAACCTGGTGATTTGTCAGTGGTGGTGCTATGACGATGTCACCAGGTCCCTGAACAAGCATGTGAGCCTCAACACCCCTAAGACCGCAAGTACCACGGGTGGAAATTTAAGTACTTTCGCCGCAATGACTCCATTGGACACTCCACACCTGGGACACCATTGATGAGCACCAGTAGCACCAGTAGCTTCCCAAGTTCAGACCAGGAAACACCTAACCATACCTTGGTTCCCATGTAACAAACATTGATAGATGGGAGATGGAAATCCTCAGTATGCATAGCTGTCCAAGTTTGAGCTTTCGCTGCGTAATCCAGGGGGTTAGAATCCTCTCGAACCCGCCACGACCCCTTCTCATGACATCAGATAGCTGCTGAAGGTCCACGTAAGGTTTGACCTTCCATGTACCGTCGGAAGCTACGTGATGTGACATGAACCCATACTGTTGCTCACCAACGAGGTTATCCCAGATATTGTGAGGAGTGTATCGACGTCGATTGCGCTTACGAAAGTAGGCACCGCCAGCTTCCACATCCTCTGTCTGCTCTTCCTTTCGACGCAGGTCAGTAGGCATAGACCCCTCCTCAGTTTCAATTTTTCTCATCACTTGGAATTTGATGAAAGAAATTGATACGTCCGGAGGGCAGAATACCCGTTTATTGACAAGGTTGTCCGGCGAACGGAGCGAACGGATCCCGATGAAAGGTGGATTTTGGGAAAGTTGGGCAAACGCGAGATGCGAAGGTGTGCCGGTAAGGTTTTTGATGAAGGGGATTGCCTTCAGAGTCAGCTCCTCCTCTGTTGCCTGGATGACAGGGGCGTAGTGGGGCTCCCCATTGGTGTCGAATATTGTAGATTCCATGAAAGCTGTAATGTCATCGCGGAACTTGAAACCAATGTCCCTGGCATATGCGAGATGTCGGCGGGGGCGCACTGGACATTCAACCAGGACATCTAAAAGTAAAAGTGCTAGACATAAACAGATAAATAGATAGATAGACATAACGTCAACAGAAATCAACATACACTTGATTTATTTTTGGGTGTTTTTCAACGTAAATACCAAACAGTTTTTCAGCAACCTTACAAATTTACTTACGTCTGGGATTTCATTCAACGTTTCAATTTTTATTCATCAACAAACTTCTTTTACATTTAGCAACAGGTTTTTTCAACGTGAAACACTGGACAACAATAATAGTTTTAACAACGTTCCAAGTTTACGTACGTCTAGATTTCGTTCAACGTTTCCATTTCATTCAATGTCGTTTGTATAGTTTTTATCATTTGGGTGGAAATTCAACAAAAGTTTGGAAAGTTTCCATCTGTCGCTTTTAATGCAGTTGATAAAGTAATTTAATTTTACAAATTGACATTGTATGCTGGAAAAGACAGAACGTCTAGATTGTGGTAAGACTATTAAACTAGATAAAACCGGAAATTTCTACAAAGTGAAAGCACGTCAGACGAGTGTAGGGGGCTTGTGCCGAAAAAAAGTAACTGATAAAATTGTTAGAAATACGTGCATAATTCATAATCGCTGCATGCAAATAAAATAAGTTAAACATGTTAGTTGATGAAATAAAATACAAATACAAAACTAATTCTGGGTCCCTTTTCAGTTGTTGACTTACTTAAAGTTACTTTTTCAGTTGTTCGCAACATTAGTCATTCTTGGTTTTAGAAGCTGTTGCAACCGCCATCTTTTACACATCATTCTTGATAACAAAGTAAGTTTACATTTGTTTTGGTGCTTTTTAACTTTATTGCTTACACTACTAAAATGTTTCACTTTGCCCAATATTAACTAAATACCTCTTACGTTCTGCAACGTATTGAGCAAAAGTCAGCATTAATATTGAATTATTATTTAAAAATTACTATTATTAAATGGTATTGTAAATTAACCATTTTTGTTAATATTGTAACAAATTGCTTATGTTTTAGAGTTACCTCTACTGCGGACGAAGTTGTTGGAAAGCATTCATTGCTACAGGAAGCCACTTCTTAAGAATTCAAGATCTGAAAAACAAGGTAAATAACGTAGCGTTGTCAATGAATTGCTACAATTTTTGATGCATAATATATGTATGGATGCATACTATTATACATTGCAGTTTACACATGTGCGAAACAACAAACTAAACAACCTAGCAATAAACTTTCAGTCACGTGAAAACTTCAAATTGACTTCATTTTTCATTCCGAGTAAAAGTTGCAGGAAAAATTACCAATTAAATTCATAACTTTCGCAAATGTAAAGGTGACTAAAGGTAAGTTATTTTTCATAGAAAAGTTGCCATAATATGTGTGTACACATGTGCGAAAGGGCAACCTCCCTCATGAAGTTTGGTGGTAGTTAAAATTTAAATTCTACCGACAAATTTCATGTCCCTTTCCCCAAGCCCGGACTTTTATTTTATTATTTATAACTGGTAGAACATATATTTATAAAGATTATCATTTGTGGTTATTTATTTCTTCAAGTGCATGATTTATTAGAATGTTAGTGATTATACGACCTTCGTGAAACGTTTGCTAAGTATAGTTTTGACTTTTTCCATTAAAAGACTGACCTTATTACAATTTCTTTAAACTGAGATTACTTCAAATGTAGAACCTGTTGCAATTGTTTAAAACAATGAGCATTTATTCAATTAAATTTTTTGAAAAACCTAGTAGGTAATTAGATGGGTAAGGTTTAAGACAAGAAAGTTATAGTGAACAAAAAAATTAGATACCTGTACCGAGAAATAGGAAGAAAGAAGTAATAAAAGGCAAGGGTAAATCCTTAATGATAATGTGAAATTGAAGTGGGGAGAAAATAAGGCGTATAGTGTAAACCGGCACATGTAACAGGGTCCCACATATTGTGATAAGAAAATATTATGTGTACGTGGACATATTGTGATAAGAAAATACTATGTGTACTATGTATAACTTGAACTGTATATATGTGGATACAGTAATATATAAGACTGCTGCTTCCCACAGAGAAATGAAATTCTAAGTTGAGCCCACCCATTAAAGATAAAATTAACAGTAACTTACAGTTTTGCAAATGTAATCCCACAGTTTCTTTTTGTCCATATTCATTCAAAGATACAGAAGGCAAAACACCAGTTCCTGAATTAACTCCAAGGATAGGTATATTTTTCCATTCAGTATGTTTTTTCAATCCAATTGCAAATTGCACTGTATCAAATCTTATCACTGTTAAACAAAAATTCATTACTGATATGTTGGCTTAAAGGGGGGGGTCCATTTTTGTGCCATTTTTTCGACTTTCTCCGATCTCGCTGATTTTTACATATTTTTTATGGAATATTTTAACGAGTTTTTAAAATTAAAGTCGGAAGTCTTACGGTTGTCGACTAATTTCACCTCAAAGTTGAGGATTCATGTGTTACATGGGCAGTGCAAACAGTTGTCATTTTCAACGTGCGCCAAAGAAACATTGATGAATCTGGACAAGTTTCACATTAAATAACTCTGAAAACTTAAACTGTGGTATCTTCGAATTAGAATTTAGACCTTTAAAATTTTTTGATTAATTTTTAAAAAATTAAAATTTAACATGATGCTAAAATCGTGTAGTTTTAATCCGGCCTATGTCGATCTGAGTAGGGGCAAACGTTTTCTTCTATTTAAAGGATTAACTTAATGATCCTGTCCACTTGAAATCAGCAGGGGTCAATTTCTTTCCAGGTCTACCAATAATACTGTTTAACTCTGATACACTGGACTGAATCTGGCCATGGCACGAGTTGAGCCAGCATAGGGAAAATAGCCGGTGACCATGCGAAAGAGGCGTACTCCTATCATTCATAATGTCCACCGCTTTCCCATGGAACTCTAGATGGAAAGGGAATAGCTCAAGAGGCCAGTATAAGTCGTTGCTGCAAGGAATGTTCCTCAGGAGGGCATTTCCTGATGGACAGACGTATAGGTATTCAATCATTCCGAGGCGCAGACGACATTGACCGGGGTCCGTAAAAGAACCGATTATCCAGGGTTGGGTTTCGAATGCAGATATCTTGACCATGCAAGTATTCGACAACGTCAACC
This sequence comes from Trissonchulus latispiculum, assembly GCA_030248195.1. Classification (NCBI taxonomy): domain Eukaryota; kingdom Metazoa; phylum Nematoda; class Enoplea; order Enoplida; family Ironidae; genus Trissonchulus; species Trissonchulus latispiculum. Next base: position 4,555 of record JASAND010010815.1, on the reverse strand, counting down.
ATTTGACGAAAATACATCCGAGCGCACACCTCATCATGTTTCTTGATGGGTTGCCCTATAGGTTGCAATGCAAGGCATCGACAAGACGACCATAATCTACGGGCATCATCAATATTCTCTGGGCGTGGGAACAAGAACTTGAATTTAGTACATACCTCGTACCCTTAGGAAGAACTTTATCTGCAAGAATGTTAGCCTTTTCACAGTCGTAGTTATCAAATCGGTGCTGAAGGTCGAACATTAGGCGGTACAGTCGGCATGTAAGGTGGATAACAACATGGGCTTGTTCAGTGCCTTCAAACCCAAAACGCCCATATGTGTCTAAATAGTTTGCAGAGGATGATGAGAACGTTATGGGTAAAGATGAGGAAAATGGAAAAGGGGAACCAGATTACTCCAGCATCGTCCTCCCGTGGTGTCATTTATGACCTTCACGTTTTCTTCACGTAATTGACTTGTGGCCATTGGTCTAGAATCGTAGCCTGGATCCGCCTTAACATGGAGTTCCCAATTCACATTTCGCTGATAGAGGGTCGTAATAGCAATTCTTGTAATTCTAAAACAAAATACAGAAATTCTAAGTAAATATATTGGAACTTGTCTAAATTATGCTAAGTTATGCTGTTCTCAATTTGACTTAACCTATTAACCAATTAATTTGTTTTACTTTTCGAGAGCTAGTTCTTTTCCGTTCACGCCTTCTTTAAGCTTTAAAGATTTGCTTTTAACTCGCCCACTAGTTAATTCCAGAGGAGCACACTCAATTTTCTGAAACCGGTAATATACGGACACTACACAATGAATTATTAAATGCTGAAATACTTAAGAACGGAGCTCATCGTCCACGAGATTTCCATGGAATTCCGTTAGCTTCAAGGGCAATTGCTTGTCGGTTGCTCTCTTCGATCAGTCTCCTTATATCTTCTAAGTAAAACGCTTCACGGATCTTCTTCCTAGCTCGGAAACGTCGCACTGCTGCGTTATTCGTAATTCTGCGTCGATAGTAGGATAGAGTTCCCTTAATCTGGTGCGGGTATACTTTGTTAACCGCGGTGGACGACTTCTCAACAAACGCATTAGTTTGGGATGGCTGATCAGTTTCGACTTCAGCAAACGCTGCGGGCTCTGGAGGTATGCCAGGGCTGGGCAAACTGCTGTTTTTCAGACGGTTCGGTCCCCTTACAGGACTCAGGAGGAGATACGACCACCTTCTTTATGGAGCGCACAGCGCTGACAGGAATCCGATGACTGGCTTTTGGTTTTGGGTTCTCTGCGTAATGCAACGACAGTTATAGGACGAGCAGGTCGGATTACAGGCGGCACAAATACTCTTAATCTCGGAGCAGGATTAGATACACTGGACATCGTTACTCAATCAAGGCTTGAATCGTTCCTAAAGATTTGATCGTGAGTTTGAGCCACAGACTGATATGTACCAATCGTCTTTTAGAATGGTAGGGTTCTTCTGGAGGCAACTGATTGTCAGCTCAAAAGTTCACGGTAGTATTGGCAACTCGGGCTGATGAAAGGACGGCTTGGAATTCGAATGTTCAAAGGGATAGTGATGACCAATGGGATCTGGATTGGCCCGGGGGATCTGGTAGTGGGTTGCTGAGGTTGACCGTCGTCGAGATAGGATATGGAGGGACTGATGGGGATGGTGGTGATACCAGTGGAAAGTTAACGGCTGGCTTTTTTGAAACGGGTAGCTGATAGTTCATACAGTGGGTTGTCGTCGTTCGGCACAGTTTCTTTGACTTCGGCTGGCAATGAGGTAGGCTGACGGTGGCAGTGTACCTTTTCAGATATCTAAAGTAGACAGAGCGAACTACGCTATTAATATATGATATATTGACTGGGTGTCTATTTTGTTTTTTGTATTGGAAACCTCATTCTTAGAACTAAAAGTATAAGTTTCTACTGATCACGGTGTTTCAAGTATTATTAAACCCCTCTAAACATTAAAACCTCAACAAGTTGCCGAATACGGTTGCTCCAGTTTTGTTGATAATTGCTGTCATGGACATGAGTCTATTATGTATTTGTGGCAGCCCTTATTGTTCAATTAATGTTGTTATGCATTAAGGATGAAAATCAGTTATGGGTGATTACTTGGGTTAATTTTTGTTTATTGCTTGTTCAGACTACTGTATTCTGTTTGTGACCACTTGCTATGGAAATCATAGCCTGCTTGGTTGGATTTGCAGTGGTCAATTGATAATAATGGAAATTCTTGTCTATTCAAATCGGAGTTGAATCACCACTGTGTCAACCAGACTGTCAGCGAGTGTGTCCGATGATTAGACTGTAGTTGGCTTATGATTTGCTTTGAGGAGTGCATTCTGCATCTCCTCTTAATATATAATATGTATATATAGGTTTTCTTATATAGATTTCATATTCAAAACTGGTTGCAAATTTTTGTAGTTTTAGTGATCATATCATCATCATAAACACAATTCAACTGTATAAGCATAAAAATATAAAAAAAGTGCAAGTGTATTTCAACAATGTTTATAAAAGTCGTGGAATAATTGACATCGTTCACACAGGATGGATCAAGATTTGGACGCACTCGCAGTATCCTTCACCATCGTTACATCGAAGATTAAATTTGAACTACAATAGCTCTGTTGTTTGATCTTACGATGGGGGCTTCTTCTTCCAAAGTGTTCTCTATATAGAAATATATGCAGCCTTCCGACGGGGCAGGTAAGCTGGATGTTTCATGTAGTTTTTTCACGCATGACGTACAAATCAGATGATAACACAGCAAGAAGATGTTGACGTTCGGAGTGACGTAGCGGATCATGCAAATCTTGCCAGATTCCTACAATAAAATAAATATGTACAAATACATAAATACATACATATATAAATGTATGTATATATATATATATATATATATATATGACAAGAATTCTGAGAAAGTCGACCCGACGTAATGGAGGGTTGATTGGTCTCAAAAATCGTTGTCCTCAAATTGTGCCGAGTTTGAGCTCACTATCGCTTGTAATAAGGTTGTGGTGGACAAAACATTGGCGCGGGACCATCTCGCGCAGCAAACAAAAAATTTGATTTTTTGGCCATAACTACATACGAAAGGTCGCGTTCAAAATAATTTTTTCATGAATCAATAGCCAACTATAGTCCAAATGTGAGCGCAAAAGACCAGCCAGATTGAGAGTGGATATTGTAGTCTTTAGGTCGACTGACTATGATGGCATTTTTTACTAGCGGAGGCTAATTTTAAATTCTTTTGCTAGAATAGGCTCAAAAATCCGTTTAACCCGATTTTGCTGGTTCCCACATATTTTGTACTCCAAAACATTCTAAGAGCTTCTGCACTTGCCGTTTTCTCAAATTCAACCTACATCTTTCACAGCAGGCCTTCAAATTTGACCTACTTTGCAAATTTCCAGCATTCTGACAACAGAATACAAAAAAATGCTCCATACCCCGCAATATACCAGTCTGAAAGCTCATATTTGCCACAGTAATTATACTCATTGAAGGACTCAAATTGTGCCGAGTTTGAGCTCACTATCGCTTGTAATAAGGTAGGGGTGGACAAAACATTGGTGCGGGACCATCTCGCGTAGCAAGCAAAAAATTTGATTTTTCGGCCATAACTACATACAAAAGGTCGCGTTCAAAATATTTTTTTCATAAATCAATAGCCAACTATAGTCCAAATGTGACTGCAAAAGACCAGAAAGATTGAGAGTGGATATTGTAGTCTTTAGGTCGACTGAGTATGATGGCATTTTTTTACTAGCGGAGGCTAATTTTAAGTTCTTTTGCTAGAATAGGCTCAAAAATCCGTTTAACCCGATTTTGCTGGTTCTCACATATTTTGTACTCCAAAACATTCTAAGAACTTCTGCACTTGCCGTTTTCTCAAATTCAGCCTTCATCTTTCACAGCAGGCCTTCAAAGTTGACCTATTTTGCAAATTTCGAGCATCCTCTCAACACTATACCAGTCTGAAAGCTCATATTTGGTACAGTAGTTATACCCATAAAGGACTCATATTGTACCGAGTCAATAATCCAAGCCAGTTAATAACCAACTATAGCCCAAAAGTGTGCATATATACAATCAGTTTATATTATGGCACAGGGTACTGTTGTTTGCAGACAAGCAAAATATATGATCTTATAAACTATAATTACTTCATAACTGTAGCTTTATTTTATTTCAATACATATAGTGTAGTCTAGGGATGCACCGGGGCCTGGCCCCGGCCCCGGTGGTCAGGCCCCGGTACCTACCGGGGCGAAAAATTAGCAAAATTTTGTAAATTTTTGACATTTTTTGACCAAAATTTTGAATTTTCGAAAGTCAAAAAGTTTTACAAATCCTTTGTTTTCTCGCTGATGTGAATAAAAACAACGATAGTAACGTTTTTATATCAAAAATTATTGCAAAATTTATATTTTAAGAAAATTTTTGAAAATTTTCGATTTGGACTCCCAATTTCTAGGGCCCGGCCCCGGTAGTGGCGGCCCTGGTGTATCTCTAGTGTAGTCTATTAAATACAATATCTAAATTA
>JASAND010010813.1:0-42126 GCA_030248195.1 Trissonchulus latispiculum | reverse complement strand
CTACCTATAGACGTTAGCCTTAAAGTACCTAAATATAGCTTTGAATTAGATGATTATAAAACACAGATGCTGAGTGGCTTACGTGACGCCTGGGCACTAGCTAACTTAAACATAGCAGATGCACAACGCAAACAGTCCGTACAGTATAATAGGAAAATATTTGAACGGTCAATTAAGCCTGGTGACCTTGTGTGGTTGCATAATCCTGCTATTAAGAAAGGACTTACTCCGAAGCTGTCTCACCAATGGCATGGCCCGTACACGGTCATTAGAGTTCAGTACCCAGATGTTGTCATAGAACCTGCTCGGGGAAGAAACAGAAAAACGCAATGAGTTCATGTTAATTGTTTAAAGCTTTATCGGGGACCTTCGGTTCCAAGACTTCTGACCGAACCCGAACAAATGGAGCATTTAGAGGAAATTACTGATTCAGGAGAAGGTGCTGAAAGCACTGCAACATTGCCTGCTGAACAAGATACCGAAAATTTAGAAAACCCCGTGCCCCGACTTTTGGATAACACTCTGTTGCCTGCACTGAGGAACTTAGATACGTCAGACGTACTTTTACCTAGCGGTGAAGAGATATTACGGTTACCCTCAAACGGGGATGGGGAGCGGTTATTATATGCAAAAGATGATACTGTACGAGCCCCGCCAGGTGAAACCAGTCATGGACTTCGACCTCGTAGCGGCCTGCAGCGGCCAACCCGTTACAGAGACTAGGTTTTGAGTTGACTATCAGCCACAAATGACTATAAGTAGCGTCTAGCTGATAATATTGAAGTATTAGCATTTTTTATAATATTTAGCTAGTTAGTTTTGTTTGTTAGGCGGAGTACTTATTTCTTACACCAGTAAATCTTGTTCAGTAATAGTCTTAACGATTGTAACTTACATGGTTATAATATGTACCATTTAGAGCGCTCGCTACAACCGTAGCTATATTTTTCGTTGTATTTCTTATAGCATAATCATGTCAGGGCAAAAGTAAACGGTCAACTACAAAGGGCGTGCCTCGTCGGCACGTTATGTCCCCAAACCCTCAGGTCATCCGGCGTGGGAAGCGCGGCTGGCCGAACTCGTGCCCAGGCACCGGCGGGTGTCCATATCATCTGGTCCTTGGATCAACACAAGGACTGCTTGCCCGGAATGTTGCGCTCGGCGGAGGAGCGCCGTTTCTGCTCCTTGGACACAGAGGGACTCGACGACGATAGCGATAAGTATGCCACGTCACGGGTCAACATACTGCAGTTAACCTTTTCGGCGAACACGGAGGATGTGTACATCTACTGCCTGGGATATATGCAGAGTGGCGGCCATGTCATTCCAGAGGCCCTGCTCCAGTTCTTGTCGTCCGGGCAGTGTTATTTTGTCGCTAATGGCTGCCATAGCGACGTCCAGTGGCTACGGGATACGGTGCCAGTCCTTATCAAGGGAGCCGTAGAGTTGCCCCACCTTGGTCACTTTGCTTCCCGGGGATATTTCGCCAAGCTCCCTTATGGCCGCATCATCAGCCTGGACAATCAGCTGTGAGAAGTTCTGGGAAGGTCCTACTGTAAGGACAAGAGCCTCCAGCGGAACGGGCTCGACCTCCTGCCGACAGCGTCGCAGCTCAAGTACGCTATGGAGGATGCCGTCCATCATTGGATGATTGCTGATAAGTGTTTTCGAACCTTGTTCGGAGACCATTATGGGTTCGGTGACATCGAGCCCATCCTCAACCAGTGTCAATGCAGCTTCAGCATCAAGACTATTTCCCTCGGAGATAATTTGAGGGGCAAGGGACAAAGCGGCAATCCAGTTCCCGCTCCACGGATCCAGCTTGGGACCCTTCAGGTCACAGTTGCGGAAGCTGCCACTGTTGGAGTGCGGGCCCCGACGCGGGGATCTGCTGAAAGTGTGGATCTCCCTGGTACGTTCGGTGGCCCAGGACTGATGGTTTCAGCGCAGTTGGTGCCTGAACAGCCGTCATCGGCATCAGACTCGGAGGACTCCACGGCGTTCTTTTCCCGCTACGGTGGACCCCGGGCCCCTATACCTGATGGTGGCCTGGATTCGGATTCGGGTGCCAGCTCCGACAGCAGCTTCCAGTCTGCTGTGTCATCCCCTCCCGCCCAGGAAAACGACGGAGTACCCCATTTGGTGACCGTCCAGGCCCCGGCCCCATCCCGATGTTTGTTTGGGGTTCTGATTGACTTTTTGTTCCAAGGCTTCTTGGACGGTGCCGCGATTTTTCCGCTGGCAGACGCGCTGCTGGCGTTTAACGCTGCTTTCCCACATCAGTCGGAAACCTCATATGCTGTGAGGCAAGAGTCTGCTGACCCTCAGATGTGGTGGGCAGAATTTGTGATCGGTGGAGTCGGCATCTCTGCCTCTGCTGACTCTCCCAAAACCGCCTTACAGAGGGTGGGGGAACTCGGCTTCCTGAAGGTGGATCCGACTATTGGACCCCTAGTTCCTCTCCAGACCTTTGTTGGAGAAACGGACCTCCCCTTGATTAATCTGTTTGACAATGAACGGTGGAGCAACCATGAGGTCCGCTTCTTCGGCGAGGGGTCTCCACTCAGCAATTTCCACCGGTGCAGTGTGGTGATTAGAGGGACTCGGTTTAATTGTACGGAACAGGCCTATCAGTTCGTTAAGGCCTTGCACTTTGGTAGAACGGATGTGACCAAAGCCATCCTGGCCGCTTTTCATCCGGCGGCCCAGAAGCACCTCTGGCGTGACTTTGAGGAGTACTCCAGTGCTACTTGGCGTCGAGTGGCCCAGTACTATATGTACGAAGCCATTTACGCCAAGTTTTCACAGAACCCAGACTGCCTTCGGCATTTGAAGGAGACTGGGACCCGCTTACTCTTCGAAGTCAACCCCACGGATCGATACTGGGGAACGGGACGCAACAGCCCCTCTGGTTGGAGTGGCGCCAACCACATGGGACGTCTGCTAATGCTGATTCGCAGCCACCTGTCTTAACTGTGACAATAAAAAATAAACATATAAATATAACAACAAAAATATAATATTACTTGTGGTTTCTGTATTGGCGCTAAAAAATATATATTCCGTTTAATGTTGAATGTTTACAGTTTGTAACCATATTGTAAATTATGTAAGCATGTTCTGGTAAAGTCTCAGTCACTTGTATCTGGTAGCTGATGCACCAGTTAAATACTTGTTAAAACTGACTTCCAATCCCCGCTAGGAGTCCGTTTTATGCTTAATTCTATATTGTAATGTTACTCCATAGCTGAACAATGTAAGATTGTTGTGATATATATGTCCTAATACTTATAGTATACGTAATAATTGTCTCAGTTATACCTACATAGTTGTATGTGCTGACGTATGTATGCAGATGCTTGCCGGTCTTGTGCATTAAAGTCAAGCTGATGGATTAATGCTGTTTTGATAGGTCTTAGTGGGGTGTCTACTTGGCCTAGACTAGCTGATGGATGTTGCAAAATATATTTTCTTTTCGCCTGGCAGACAGACAAAGTAATTTGTAAGAGAAACTAGTGTATGCATAGGACGAGAAGTCTACTAGGGAGAAAAATATGTCTATTTGCTAGACAACGTGTCTGGATGCTGAATGCTGAAAAACTGGATGTTGAAAAACTAGGGAAAATTAAAATCTATTTAAACAGGACTAGCTTGATAGATGGGGTAGAAAATTTCAAATTTAGACTAGGCTATGATGGCAGGTTCTGGAGTAGGGTTACTGTAGTTTAAGAAAGCGCACCAGGTTTTCATTTCAATTCGTTTACCAAAAAGAATGTTTGCATGGTACCGTTACTAAGGTCAATTAGCGGTGGTAATGTATAAGCAGATAGTTGAATCGTTAGCGTAAATTCAAAATTACTCTTACTTATGCATTGCTATCCTTTTTTTAAGGAAATGGCTGAAGGTAGACCACCTAAGCCGTGGTCCCTTTTCCAGATTTACTCCGATAATTCTCCTCAGGAAGAAGGCACTAAATCGGAAACTCACAGTGTGCTTAATAATAGCTCAGTGCAAACAGTTGACACTTCTGATATACCTTTGTATGAACTTGTAGGGTTAAATTGAAGGGGCAATATGTTCCAACGAGTTGATAGGGAGTTCACGAGGGAGATCACGAGGAGGCGCGAGTTGCGGCAACAGGCTCGAGCTATGTGGCACTTCCGACCCGCCTTCTCCCCCACTTTATCACCCAACACCCCCCATGCGTGAAGGAATTTTGGGAGTTACGGAATCCACTTTTGAGCCTGAGTACGTATATAATAAAGTCACTGAACGCTACCAACGCTTTGAACAGCCAATTTCTTCAACCATGAAATTGCAGTTTCGTTACTTAGCTGGCGGGTCTGAAATTAGACCTTTTACTCGGTCCCACCATCCCGCCAGAGAAATGTATGTAGTTCCGCCCCCTTGGCCCGAAGTACATCGGCCAAGAGTGCGCCTGCCCTTGCCTGATATAGTGCCACGCACAGATTTAGCTTATACTGTGGGCATAGTGGCAGTACTAAATCGTCGGGCCAATCCAAACACAGCTCCGCGGCTGGTTGGAGAGGATCCTGTCAATCCACCACCGCCTCTTGCGGATTGGGAGCATCTCGCCCCATGGCAGCCGCCACATTTAGAGCCATGGGAGAGTAGCTCAGAATCGGAAGAGTCTACGCTTTCCCGGGCTCTCCGCGCCGCAGGGTTCGGTCATGACCCCAGCTGGGTTTCTACTTTGAGCACCACCGAAACTGACTCTGTATTCTCGGATAGAGTCTCGGAAGCCGGGTCGGAACCTAATATCGCGCCGCCTCCTGTTTTCGATCACCTTCCCGCTAGTCGCTTCAGAGTTCGTAGCATGTAAACATAATATTATAATTCCTTTTAATATATGACTTCATTGTATTATATTCTATTATTATAATGTATGCTTATTTATTATATTTACGTATGATGATATTTTCCATTAGCTTTTGGTGCAATTTCACCTGACTAAACCCTTTGGAGTTACGGGCTTACGGCGTATAAAGTTGGACTACAGTTGTAAATATTAGCTTCTCTACGTTTGTGCTTTTACTAAAGTTAGTGTATCTAATTACTAAAATCCAGTAGCTGCTTAACTTATATATATATATATATATATATATATATATATATATATATATATATATATATATATATATATATATATATATATATATATATATATATATATATATATATATATATATATATATATATATATATATATATATATATATATATATATATATATATATATATATATATATATATATATATATATATATATATATATATATATATATATATATATATTTTGCTTTTAGTAATCTCTTATCATGTGGGAGGCTTTGAGCTATGGTGAATATGGTCGCTATCTAAGAGGCTATCAAATTCAGGAATCCGATAAAAGTCGTACACGCCACAATCACTGGGTTAAAGTTTCCGAACGATTGTTTTTAAATAAATTTAATGATATGTGTGAACCTAGTGCTTTGCGAAAATTTTTGCATCCAACTACTTTCGCCACTGATTTCAAAAAAGGGAAACGGGTGGGAACCGATCCTCATTTTGGATTGTTAAGTGAATATCATGATTTATACTGTACTAAACGTGGCCATTCGTTTCCGGAATTGTATGCTTCTAGTTTACTTAATCAAGTGTTGAATGCTACCGCGTATGCCCATGAGCGTAATTTGTGTATGAGAAATTTACGGGCAAGTGCGTGGGTGTTTACGGGACCTACCTTGCGTGAGATCCGTCTCGCTGATTTTACTCTCTCTGAAATTTAGTGACAGTGACGGGTCCAGAGAATCTGGCGTCATATCTTCCTACGCCGGAAGTTTTGAATGCGAGAAAAGTTGAATTAGACGCTTCCCCAGCGGATGTCTGGGCTATCGGAAAATTGTTCTTTTTACTTCTCTTTGGTGAATGTCCGTTTCGAGCAACAGGTGAAACTTACTTGCAACAGTTGCAAGCAATAGCTGAGGCAAAATTTACTATGCCAGAAAACGATCTGGTGTCTGGTGAGGCTAAGGATGTTATACGTCGCTGCCTACAGGTGAATCCTGGCGATCGGCCCACAGCGATGGAACTGTTATGTGAGGATTATTTCCAAGAAAAATTTGAGTCACGCATATATGACTCGATTTCGCCTGACATGATTACACTAAACCCACCTCCTGCTCCATCGGATCAGGGGGTGAAGGTAAATACACCAACCATCGCCACCACTGCCAACGCCCCAGGTGGTGTTGAGTGCGGAGGAATCGGTGGGCCAAGCCTCTGTCTCGGCTGATGGCGACGGTTCTGCTGTAAATGATGAGCCAGCAGTAAAACGCTGCAAGTTGGCTGCCTCATCAGCTGCATCACCAGCAGACGAACCGAGTACTAGCACGGGTGGTAACGTAAGCCATCTCCGAGAGTTGGCTGGACAGGGCTACATGGTACTGCCTCCTACTAATTCGCACCTAGGCAGTTCCTTACCTGCGCCTCCGAGCGTAGTCTCTTTACATGTAACCGGGGGTTTTGATAAAAAAACTTTTCAAATATTCTTACTTTGGGAGAGAAAGTGGTGCGGCGACTGTTGTTGTTGAGGATATTACTAGTGATGAGGAGGATAGCTCAGATGATATGGCTACTCAGCAAGGTAGTCCGTAAACGAATGTAATGGTCACGATCCTGTTAATAGTGTTAGTATTAGACTCTTAAGTCATGGTGATACATTAACTGAGAATATGCTATGTACGCAACCTACTAATTTTATTCGATTCATATGTATTTAGTTGTATTTCATGCATCTAAGCATTTACACTATTTATTCTTGTAACTATTATTACTGTGTCACATGTATTTATTAACTATTATATATTGTGTAGCTATGTGTCGTGGTTGAACTAGTGTAGTGTAATTATTGAGAAAACAAAAAAATGTTCATAAATTTCGAATCCAAAAAAGCATAAAAGAATAAATTTTTATAAAAAAATCCAGTAAATTCTTCAAAGGAAAAAACGGATATAACTAGAAAAATTCTATAAAAATGCAAAAACATGCGAAAAAAAGGAAAAAGATTGAGAGCTCAGAGAGAAAACTACCAAAAACAGGATATACAGTGATTCCGTTTGTGACTAACGCATACTATTGCAGTCAGTTGTGGTATCAATATGTATTTATACGCTTAAGCTTAATCGATAGTCGATATTAATGTCATATTATCATAATTTATTGCTGCTGTATTATTATTATTATCATTACTCTATTATTATTGTTCTTATTATCATGCCCTAATGGACTTTTCCATCTTCATATAAACTCTTCCTTTCGTCCCCCATTTCCTTCTCCCTTATGTGATCATTATTAATCGGTTATTTGTGTCTGGTATGATGTGTTCAGTTGTCCTATGTATGTATTAACTGCTCTTATTCGATGTTGCGTTAGTTTGCTTAGCTAGGCCTATAGGCAAAAAAAGGTAAAGGTGACCCCTGGAGAATATCTCCATCCCTGCTTCAGGGACCTATCATATGCACTATAATTGATTTAATATTAATGTAGCCTGTATTGTATTGTTTGTGGCTGTCTAGTTAGCTACAGTTATCTACCGTATACCGTCATGAGCTATTCATTACGTCAAACTTAAATTACTAATAGTCTATCTTGTATTTCAGACTCTTCTTCTTAAATATTCTAATCATCCATGTTGAGTAATACGTACGCAACTAGTAATTCCTTTAATTAACTTAAACACCTTAAAATTAAGTATGATATTTCCTACTTCTCCACTATTCATTTACAACTAGCCGAGTTTCGTATGGCCTAATCACAACATTTGCTCCTATAGTTGTTTTCAATTTTTACCTCAGGTGCATACAAAAGTTGCAAAATTTTGAAATTGAGTAAAGATGTATGTAAATTTGATAGTTAGCTTGAAGTCCGAAGTTTGTTGCTTCCACCCGGGGCTTTGAGTCGGGGGCCTGGGGCTTGGCTACACGGATTGCTTGCACAGTAGTGAGGCAACTGCAATAAGATATCGTAAGTTAGCTCGCACACTGACCTCGACGGGCTGGTCTCCCCCCTAACCAGTAGTGACGTGCTAAAAGACCAACCGAATAGGCAGATAGGCCACGGTCGGGGTTGGGTTTCCATCTTTGGAAGGAAACGCAACCAGTAAGTGAATAATCACTAGTGACATCCCCCTTTCGAAGGAAGCACACTCTAGCACGCTCTCCCGATGGTCGGTAGCATATGAGACTTTGTGAGTGACCTAGCAATATATTTGGCTTGTTGAAGCAGTTTTTGTCCCGAGCAGGATGATTGAGATTCTTTGTTTTGGGCAGTATCCCTGAAATAGTAAAACAGTGATGTATTAGTACTGAAATCTACTTATAACCTTTCGGCTATGAGCTACGACCGCGCCTCATGGTATGATGCAATTTCTAAAAAAAATTGTATTGAGAATCTATCGGATTTCTTTTAGTCTGCTTTAACAAGGGTTTTAGTGATATCGACTAACCTTCACTTTGTTTTGCACGAAATCCAACATTCATAAATTTAAGCTAATCACAAGGAACTACCAGCTACATTGCTTATAATTTAATCAAATTCCACTGGTTCTTATTCCGCAAAGGACGAATTTTGCAAACCTGGTTTTGACTTTTAATTACTTACGGAACAGGACCAGACCTCCACACATCCTGTTACCCGAAATAATTTTATCGGACAATTCCTCGAAGTTATTCTAACCCCTAGTTCTTGATAAGGCCGTTAGGCCGACAACCATCATAACTTGCGAATTTTTCCATTTTTTGGAGTTACACTGCTAGTTTGCAAACTCTGACCTGATTTATGTCTAATCTAATCAGAGATGCAGACATATATAGTTTTGGTCAGTGCTTCAGAAGAATCCATCCTAAACAACTAATTGCAAATTAGTAGCAACATCTACTTCTTGGCAACAAAATTTCATTGCCATTTTTAAGAATTAGAACGCCTTTCCAAGTTAGCGTAAGACCCCGTTTGCATAGTTATTTAAAAAGTACTTCCCAAAATACCGAGCATTCTATGTATTGGTTCGACGATCAGATGTGTGATAAGTGCTGTTCTGAAGAGACTTACCTTTAAAGTATCTGAATAACACTGACGCCTCTTTTAGAGTTTAACTTACGAGTTCGTCATAGCCCGACAAGACCAATTTGATTTAATCGATTCATACAAAAACTTTTTAGAATTTATTTCAAAATTTTCGTGTCTTATCTTCTTTTTTGCCTGCAACTATAGCTCAGAATTTTTTCGGTATCGGTGGGTGTCGCCTTGCATATATGGGTCCTTCACATTTGCGATTTTCGAAATTAATTTTCCCTCTGTCCACCAGTCAAGCAGTTATCATGAAATTATGATTTGTTACCCAAATTCTTGTATTATGCAATTTCGCTGTCCCCTTTCAATCCTTATTCCAAATAACTGAATTTGTACCAGATGCTGCCGGCTGGGATTCTTCTCTAAGCCAAGATCGGATACAAACAGGAAATAGGAAATTTTCGTGCAGTAGCTGTTCTACTCTCCGTTGGGTATATGATGTCACTAGGTGTGTTTTGAGGTTTTATGAGAAGATTGTGGCGAATTTTCGTTTCATTTTAAAGATGAAATTTTTTCTTCTAAATCTCTTCTAAGAGTTGTCAAGAAATTCTAGCAAACCAAAGTTGACTTCACGATAGCTATTCAAAAGACAATCAGCTGCGTTTCCGAGGCGTGGTTTCCTTGCTGTGGTTTCTGAACTCCATGTAAATGAATGAGTAATAATGCTTCAAATTTAATGTCACCAACAGGAATCGCCACCTTCATTTGTTCTAAAATTTGTTAAATTGCTCAAAAACAAGTTAGATAATACGGCATACGGGCCTATCCGGCGAGAACTCGTTTGGGTGATACGTTTTGCATTGTGCATCTTCTATTAAATTGTAACCAATCTTCGACGGTTCGTGCTATGTCACTGTCACTTCAGGATTCAAAAGTATTAATTCGATAAAGTTGCTTAATGGGTGTTTGGTTGGTACTTAGACCCAATCTCGAGTTCTTGTAGTTTGCCGGCACCAAACCAACACAAGACTTAAGGGGGGGGGCTACGAACGGGTTGGCACGACATCGTCAGAGAAAGCTACTTTTTCGCCTATTGTTAGCCAACATATCAAAGTAAAAAAGTTTAGGGTGGGCAACAATATATCTCATATACACCGTTTTTGGCAGGACGCCAAAGTACAAATTTTAGTTCGAAAACTGGGTTTTTTCAAAAAGCTTTTTTCAGCTCTGGTGAATTATCGGCTTGACCGATCTTGTCACTTTTTACCACAAATGTTTATTGTTACAAATACTAAATATTAAAAGTATTCCGATTTCGAGCGTTGCTTCCTTCTTCAGCAATAACAGGTCAAAGTTTGAAATTTGGCAAAAGGTTGCGAGGTGACCATGCGCCGTTTTCGATCTAATAAAATTGGCAGCCCTTAGCCTAGCCCAGCTTTTTACCAATTATTAGGCTCTAATTGGGGCAAACTGTGGGTAAGTTTCGAGGGTTTTGGTTTTCTGGTTAGTGTGCTAGCAAAGTTTTCGTTAAGAAATAACCCTTATTTTTAGGCCTGAAAAGCTAGCTAAGCGCAGTAAAAATGGGGTCAAAAAATTTTTTGTCTCCGATTTTGCCGAAAAGGTGCTTATAGGGGTTATTTGACCTGCTGAATCCGAATATGAAATCCGTTTTTCGATATTACGCTTCCTTCGTGCAGTATGCGCTTACAACTGTCTTGAAGCTTTTTGGAGCGATCGCCATCCATACTTCGGGAAATCAATCTAGCATTTCTAAGCTTTGGAGCGATGTTTAGTGATCTAGCTTTCTACACATCTTGGTACACTCACTGGCCTATAATGCGCAAAGTTTCAGCCGATTCTGCCACAGTACTTTGGAGTAATTGACTCACATCTTCGAAATGGCACCAAATAACAGCGACAATATCGATAATGTAATCTAGCACTGCGAACGCAGGGATTAACGAAATCACGTTATTTTCACACAAGTTAAGCCAGATACTTGGAGTATTAATTGGAGTAGAATTGGGTTCATTTGGCAAACCACAGCTCATTAGACGTTAGTTAACCTCCACCCGTATAGACCTACGACACCCAATTTTTCGCAAGTTGATTGTATCTCACAGAAAAGTATACATTGATCTAAGGATTATTTTACACGATATCAAAGCACTATATGTCAGAACTATTTCTGGAAAATTTGGGTACCGTACCTGATAACGATCAGGGCGAGGCGAAGTTTGTGTTCGTGTCATGTCGAGCTGTGGACCGGCAACACCAATTTCTGATGGCTCCACAGGACGCTACGCTGGATGGAATTCTTTCCAACTTTAAACTATTTTACACTAAACCTAATGCCATTATGTGGCAAAAGACTAGCTAGCTTTTCCAACATTGAACTTTTAGTGTTATTCGTAGCCCCCCCCCCCCTTAACATAAGATAAAATGCTTAGTTGGAGTTAACATTAAACTAGATTAAGTAAGCTAGATCTTCAGTAAGTCTTAATACTTTAATTCTAAAACCTTTGTTGCGAGGTTTAGTGCTCTAACTCTTCACTGCCTAGAACCATTCTCAAAAACTCAAGAATTAAATTCTACTTTTTATGTATTTCTACTCGCTTATGCTCTCTCAAACTTTGATTTTATACAATAGAGCAAACTTGCTAGCAAGGGAATAAATACAGTAAATGGACATGGGATTTAAACCTTCAGTGACGTAAGGTAAGGTAAAGGTAAGGTAAAGTGACCCCTGAGAGAGAACTCCAACCTATAGAAGGTTATAGGGTGCCGGTGCTTATCTTCGGATTCTCAGCCCGAAGCCAGGAGTGACAACTCGAATGTTGACTACATCTGTGGAAAGGGGCCAGCCCTTCATCAGGCTTACGCCAGAACACAGACTCCTGTTACCTTCCCACCGAAGTGGGAACGTACTGACTACTACTGTTTAAATACTCTATTTTATTTACACTGTAAGCTGACTTTTCCTGAAATTTTTCTACCGATGAATTAGTAATTGTCTAGGACCGTCCCCAAACCGTGAGAGTGGCCACTGCTTCCTTCATCTAAGCGCTCAGGGACCAGTTTATGGTTTACCTTAAACCCGTTCGAAATACTTCCACTTCACTATGATTTGAAATTTCGTATTCCCCTTTGCTTTTCAAAACTATGACCTAGATTTCCGAAATGGGAGAGCAGCAGAAAATTGTTTTATGGTTAAAGTTCAATCTGTACTCTTCAAATAATGAGTATTTTACAGTGTCTTGAAGAATTTTAGAAATTGGTCTCAGTTCAAAAACTTCCGTTTTCGTGTATCTATTTTCCGATGATGTCAAACTTATTCTCTCAGAAATTTTCTTTCTGGGATTTCTAAAGGCAATACTTAAACTGGGGACGTAGGATTAAAGTGATATATAGGAAGTAAGGAGCACTTATTATAAAATTTACTACACCATATAAAATTGTAATTTTTAGTTACAAATGAAACTTTTTAATGGCATTTTAATGAAAACGGTTTCATTGCCAAAGCGAATTACCACCACGTATCTCGCACCCATTATATTGCTTTAAAACGTTAATACTCTAAATCATGCAGAACTTATAAGCAGTTTTTAAGTTAACAATTAAATTAGCTTTTCCAGTATCTATTTTTGCTTCTGCAGGCTGCCTATCCCTGTAGCAGTCCTTGATAAGCTTCATGAGAAAAGAAAGCTCAGTCATTAGTTGAAATTGTCTAAGTATACGTTGGGTAGGATAACAATTGGCAATTTATAGTTTTATCGTAGCTAGTACTGCGATAAATAATCCAAAGATCTACCAGTTTACGTTTACAATATTGATTTTTTCACTTTTATTTTAGTGCAAATTCTAGTGATAACTTTGCAGTACAAGTTGAGTTCAATGGCTCGGAGCTGACGGACACAATGGGAATGGCATACACAGATGGTGATGAAACGGTTTGGTATGACTTCTAAGGATTAAATTACTGATAAAAAATTTTCATTTGATTAAGTTTAAAGTTTGTCCGTCTCACTAATCGTAATTCTGCACCTTCTTTTAGGGAAAGAATGGAAATTACAGAATAAGCCTGAGGAGTGTGAATGCGATTTCAGGGTTGCCAGGAACTTAAAACGAAAAGCCGATGGAGGACCAAAGATTGACCGGGTCAGGAACTTCGAAACCATTACATCCGTGCGATTTTATGAACCTCAACGTCTTACTCATTTCAGTAATTTGGTTTCGTTTTATAATAAATTCCTGCATCAAATGGAAAAATTGATTGAGGTTACCTTACGCCATATATGAATGATAAGATAATAGCTGAAATAATAATACTAATATCCATGTATCCTGTTCAATGGATTGCATTTATAATTTGTAAATCAATTATATGGAACAAATAATAAACACTGTAGGTACTTTATTCTTGGTAGTTTTCAAGGTTTCAAAGTTGAAAAAATTTAGGTTCATTAAAAAGGTTTAATAGCAATAAAACTTAATTTATCACACCTGAAAGAAAACTGATAAATATAACAATCTTACAATTTCTAGCGCGCTCACCTCTAGCCGTCTGTCCTTTTTGGGTCAGAAGAAAATCCCGTTTGCTTTTTTCATCCAGCTACGCCGAAGCCCGACAACCTCCTTTCCGTGACAGGCCGCTATGGGCCCGTTACAAGCCCATTATAATCCCAGCTTGTTTTCCATAGAACAGACTGGCGTATCACAGTCCTATCCAAAGGCTGCCCGAAATTTCATTTTACAGAGAGGACATTTATAATTAAGTCTAGCCGTGAACTGACGAAGTAAGCAGAAACACTGCAAATGACGTGATTGCAGTGATCCATTACAAGCGAATCTTGAAATTAACCACAAACGCAACAGATCACATTTTCATTCCTAAATGCACAAACGTCCATGTATAAAATCGGCCTTTCTACGTATTCAACAAGACATCATTTTCACTAACCTTGAAACTTGCAGTAATGATGACATACCTTTAGCATACCTTTTCATCTTTACTGCCCATAAGCTTTCACCAATTACCCTAAAACCGCTGTACCATTCTTCTTTGTTAGTCTTTTCACTTTCTTTTCATTCATCACCAATTAATATCTATGTAGCTGCGTACGTTCTCCATTGTCTTCCCGAAGACAGTGTTGTTGAATAGTTTAAATAGATCCTTCTCAAAGTTATCTTTTGCCTTCTTTCTTTGTTCAGTGTTAGATAGGATGTATGGAGCCATCCACTTCGATTGAGCAAATGTTAGAGCACGATGTATCTTTGTTAGCTTCAATCCCAATTCCAAATAATTCCCCCCTGAATTACACCTAGTTTTCCAAGTTCGAATACCCTCTATTTTTTTTTCTTCCTTCGCGGAAGGAGATAGCATTTCGTCAGTAATTTGCATTTTTCAACAGCACAAGGGTAGTCGTTATGTAGCTCATGTAAAGAGTCGGGGTATTCTAAGTCCACTTCCAAGATGTAACCAGTAGGAGAATCATCTGATATAGTCTCAATCTCTATCGGATCGTAAATCCATTTAAAATCTTTCAAAGGTAGCGACTCTGCCATAGTCCAAATTATTTGCATCCAAGTAGGCAATCCAGGTCATCGGTATATTAGAGTCGTAATTAGGTACTAGTGGATTATTAGCATTAACGTATCTATGACTAATCACCGATACACCTCCACGAATCCCGCTTTCTAGAAACGTGCACATGTCAGGATCTTGTAATATATCTAGTTCAACTCTAGTCATTTTAAGCACGCATCCTAAGAGAAGGATGGAGATGTGAAATAATGTGCAGGATCTAACTGATAGTTGTAAAGACAAAAATATCTAAAGTTTCCAAAAATGTCTACTAAAAGCAACACATCTGTCTTCAGGTATAAATCATGGAAGTCACCGATCGTTTTTATATTAAACTCTTTCCATACAGTCTGAGCATGTTGGTAATCATCATCTAAAATGCATTCACAAGTTAAAGTGCTTGTAAACTCTTCTTTAGTTGCAATGCTGTTTCATCAAATTTCTTCCAAGAGTCTATATAATCGTAGAGTAAACTCCTTTTCTTAAAATGTATGATAACTGTTCAGCTTTGAAAAATGTGGATGTTAGAGTAAATTTTTCTTCACCCTTATCTCTTAGATTTTTTGTATGTTGAGCCAAAGATGCAGCCATAAACTGATAACTATCAATAAACTTAATGTGCCACCAATTCTTCTTGTGTTTGAGATCTAAGGAGAATGTAAGATAATCATCAAAACCCTTTGGTATTACTGATATATTGCTCCTTTGATATCCTTCATAGCTAAACCCAACTTTTGCAAGATAAGATGTCCATCATACCGTTATGAAACACCACCACCACGTTGCGTGTCAATCTATAGCTAAGGTTGCAATTTTTAGTTCCGTTCCTTTCCTAAGGTTTAGTTTTAGTTGCAGTTCCCCTCGGAATCTACCGAAAAGTGACAATGGTCCTGCACGCGTTCTTCACCTAACTCGTCACCGCATATATTACATTTATTTGTCCCCCAGTAGTGCCACCAATCTTATTGAGTCAAATGAGGACGTTTTTGGTTGTCATACAGATTCTGATAGTCTCTTCCCCATTTCATTACTGTATCCAGAAATCTCTCCACGGTTCCTTCTACTCTGTACAAATAAACGCGTCCAAGAGACTGAGTATCATAACAACAACACATAACTTCAACCAATGCATAACCACATGGTGTGTGATATTTTAGACTTTTTGAACGGGTCACAGTTTTGAAAAATTTAGAAAATGTAGTCAGTAGACGTTTTGTCGTTAGACGTTTCGTCGATAGACGTTATGAACGTTAAACGTTTTGACTTTAGACTTTTTAAACGGACACCCATTTATTTAATGTGTAATAATTTCTTGTAAACTGAGTTCCTTCTGCATCTAGAAAAGGTGTAATCAGAGTGTGACGAAGTGACTCACTACCAGTCCGTATCAATTCATATTCAATTCATTTTCGGTATCTGATTCTACTTCTCGCTTTGTTATAAATGACATTTATTTAAGTTAAAGGTCAAATTGGAGACTAAGTTCTTATATCAGTGCCATAATGTGTGATTTAATTATACGCCTGAGTAACATTGACATTATGTGTGATTTAATTATACGCCTAAGTAACATCTTGGGTCAGAGTCTGAGTCACATTTTAATTCTCGATAAGTATTTTCATTGCAATATAATGAACGTGCTATTTTAAGCTTGTTAAATTCGAACCTTAAAAGTACTCTTGTTCAGCTTGGCTTGCCTCCGTCCCATCGGCCCCCTGGGCTTGCCTGTCGGCACTGATTAGCTTGCCTAGCGCTACCATATCTGTGTAATGCTTTCCAAATTGGATAAAGCCGTACGCTCTACTTGTTTCTTGTTCCAGCATTTTTAAATTCATCAGGTTATATTTTAAAATTTAAAATTGACACTGTGGTGCTCCTGGTACCCTGGCTGCGTTTGTGAGTTAGAGATATGTAATAAATTATGGCGATCTGTTTTGGAAAACTCAAATTGCAGAAACTGATGCTTTTCCAATTTTATTTCCATTGTATAAAAAAACTTGTAACTCCTGAAGTTGTCTACCTTATTACACGCGTATCTATTTGAACATATTCTACAATGCGATTCTCTAATATTGAGAGATGTATTTGAGGTTGAATCAATCCTTGGAAAGATACAGTTTGTTTACAATTATTTTAAACTTAACAAATTTAGGTTACATAGTTGTTGATAATTACTGAACACAATTTTATTTAACTATTGTTTTTAGTTTTAGAGGATCATTGATGGTATCACTTTTTATTGAGTTAAATGCTTAAACTAAAGTCTGACCAAAAAATGTAGGGAGCGAAATTGTTTTGTTTATGCTGAATTACCCTTACATTTTTGCTGCAGCAATGTATATATTTTCTGAACCGTCATGGCATAAACTTTCTTTTGGTTGAAAAAAATTTTTTTTAAATTAAAATTCATCAAAAGAAGCCGATTTTTTAAGTTTTGATAAATCAGTAGAAGTCAGGAACTAGCCGTTCGGTGGAAAATTAGCCCATGTCCCAAACATTTTGAATCCCGAATATCAGCTCATTTCGTCAAAAATTGCGATAGTTATTAAATTTTTTCAATTTTCAAAATCCTTTGATCTTTGCCGCTTTTCCAACTTTGACTGGCTATTACTTTCGACTCACTCAATGCAAAAATTTTTAATTGGATTTTCCAGACCGCTTAGGTGTCAGCTTTCATGTGATATATATGGTTTTTCAAAATTTGAACATCGATTTTTTCGAAAAATCCCACTTTTTGACCCAAAATTTCGACAATGCAAATCCAGCAAAAGTATGTAAAAATAACATTATCATAAAGCTTAATCTGAGCTGAATCCAACAATATAAAGTTTTCGTGGCTACGACTTATATTACACCCGTAATGAATTTTTAAACAATTTCGCTTTTTAGCCGGTTTTTGGCTAGTTTATACTATTTGTGGCAAATCAATGCACAATATAGCACAACTTGTCAGAAATCAGCTGAAATAGGAAATTGTTTAAAAATTCGTTGCTGAGGGCAATTAAGCCGTAGCCACGAAAAACTTTATATCGTTGGATTCAGCTCGATATCTATGATAATGTTATTTTTACCCACTTTTGCTGGATTCGCATTGTCGAAATTTTGGGTCAAAAAGTGGTATTTTTCGAAAAAACCGATTTTCAAATTTTGGAAAACCACATATATCACATGAAAGCTAACACGTAAGCGGTCCTGAAAATCCAATTAAAAAATTTTTGCATTGAGTGAATCGCAAGTAATAGCCAGTCAAAGTTGGAAAAGCGGCAAAGATCAAAGGTTTTTGAAAATCAAAAAAATTGAATAACTATCGTAATTCTTGACGAAATGAGCTGATATTCGGGATTCAGAATGTTTGGGACGAGGGCTAATTTTCCACCGAACGGCTAGTTCCTGACGTCTGCTGATTTTTCAAAACTTAAAAAATCGGCTTCTTTTGATGAATTCTAATTTTTTTAAAAATTTTTTTCAACCAAAAGAAAGTTCATGCCATGACGGTTCAGAAAATATATACATTGCTGCAGCAAAAATGTACCGGTAATTCAGTATAAACAAAACAATTTCCCTCCCTACATTTTTTGGTCAGACTTTAGTGCATGAATATTCAACTTGGAAAACTTTACATATTTGTTATGGAGCAAGGCGTTCTATCAAGGATTTTGGACAAAAATTATCATATTATTGACATCGTTGACATTGGTTGTAAAGAATGAAAAGGTATGCTAAAGGTATGTCATCATTAATTGCAAGTTTCAAGGTTAGTGAAAATGATGTCTTGTTGAATACGTAGAAAGGCCGATTTTATACATGGACGTTTGTGCATTTAGGAATGAAAATGTGATCTGCTGCGTTTGTGGTTAATTTCAAGATTCGCTTGTAATGGATCACTGCAATCACGTCATTTGCAGTGTTTGCTTACTTCGTCAGTTCACGGCTAGACTTAATTATAAATGTCCTCTCTGTAAAATGAAATTTCGGGCAGCCTTTGGATAGGACTGTGATACGCCAGTCTGTTCTATGGAAAACAAGCTGGGATTATAATGGGTTTGTAACGGGCCCATAATGCGGCCTGTCACGGAAAGGAGGTTGTCGGGCTTCGGCGTAGCTGGATGAAAAAGCAAACGGGATTTTCTTCTGACCCAAAAGCGACAGACGGCTAGAGGTGAGCGCGCTAGAAATTGTAAGATTGTTATATTTATCAGTTTTCTTTCAGGTGTGATAAATTAAGTTTTATTGCTATTAAACCTTTTTAATGAACCTTAAATTTTTTGAACTTTGAAACCTTGAAAACTACCAAGAATAAAGTACCTACAGTGTTTATTATTTATTCCATATAATTGATTTACAAATTATAAATGCAATCCATTGAACAGGATATATGGATATTATTATTATTATTTCAGCTATTATCTTATCATTCATATATGGCGTAAGGTAACCTCAATCAATTTTTTCATTTGATGCAGGAATTTATTATCAAACGAAACCAAATTACTGAAATGAGTAAGACGTTGAGGTTCATAAAATCGCACGGATGTAATGGTTTCAGTTCCTGACCCGGTCAATCTTTGGTCCTCCATCGGCTTTTCGTTTTAAGTTCCTGGCAACCCTGAAATCGCATTCACACTCCTCAGGCTTATTCTGTAATTTCCATTCTTTCCTAAAAGAAGGTGCAGAATTACGATTGTGAGACGGACAAACTTTAAACTTAATCAAATGAAAATTTTTTATCAGTAATTTAATCCTTAGAAGTCATACCAAACCGTTTCATCACCATCTGTGTATGCCATTCCCATTGTGTCCGTCAGCTCCGAGCCATTGAACTCAACTTGTACTGCAAAGTTATCACTAGAATTTGCACTAAAATAAAAAGTGAAAATCAATATTGTAAACGTAAACTGGTAGATCTTTGGATTATTTATCGCAGTACTAGCTACGATAAAACTATAAATTGCCAATTGTTATCCTACCCAACGTATACTTAGACAATTTCAACTAATGACTGAGCTTTCTTTTCTCATGAAGCTTATCAAGGACTGCTACAGGGATAGGCAGCCTGCAGAAGCAAAAATAGATACTGGAAAAGCTAATTTAATTGTTAACTTAAAAACTGCTTATAAGTTCTGCATGATTTAGAGTATTAACGTTTTAAAGCAATATAATGGGTGCGAGATACGTGGTGGTAATTCGCTTTGGCAATGAAACCGTTTTCATTAAAATGCCATTAAAAAGTTTCATTTGTAACTAAAAATTACAATTTTATATGGTGTAGTAAATTTAATAATAAGTGCTCCTTACTTCCTAATATCACTTTAATCCTACGTCCCCAGTTTAAGTATTGCCTTTAGAAATCCCAGAAAGAAAATTTCTGAGAGAATAAGTTTGACATCATCGGAAAATAGATACACGAAAACGGAAGTTTTTGAACTGAGACCAATTTCTAAAATTCTTCAAGACACTGTAAAATACTCATTATTTGAAGAGTACAGATTGAACTTTAACCATAAAACAATTTTCTGCTGCTCTCCCATTTCGGAAATCTAGGTCATAGTTTTGAAAAGCAAAGGGGAATACGAAATTTCAAATCATAGTGAAGTGGAAGTATTTCGAACGGGTTTAAGGTAAACCATAAACTGGTCCCTGAGCGCTTAGATGAAGGAAGCAGTGGCCACTCTCACGGTTTGAGGACGGTCCTAGACAATTACTAATTCATCGGTAGAAAAATTTCAGGAAAAGTCAGCTTACAGTGTAAATAAAATAGAGTATTTAAACAGTAGTAGTCAGTACGTTCCCACTTCGGTGGGAAGGTAACAGGAGTCTGTGTTCTGGCGTAAGCCTGATGAAGGGCTGGCCCCCTTTCCACAGATGTAGTCAACATTCGAGTTGTCACTCCTGGCTTCGGGCTGAGAATCCGAAGATAAGCACCGGCACCCTATAACCTTCTATAGGTTGGAGTTCTCTCTCCAGGGGTCACTTTACCTTACCTTTACCTTACCTTACGTCACTGAAGGTTTAAATCCCATGTCCATTTACTGTATTTATTCCCTTGCTAGCAAGTTTGCTCTATTGTATAAAATCAAAGTTTGAGAGAGCATAAGCGAGTAGAAATACATAAAAAGTAGAATTTAATTCTTGAGTTTTTGAGAATGGTTCTAGGCAGTGAAGAGTTAGAGCACTAAACCTCGCCACAAAGGTTTTAGAATTAAAGTATTAAGACTGACTGAAGATCTAGCTTACTAAATCTAGTTTAATGTTAACTCCATCTAAGCATTTTATCTTATGTTAAGGGGGGGGGGGGCTACGAATAACACTAAAAGTTCAATGTTGGAAAAGCTAGCTAGTCTTTTGCCACATAATGGCATTAGGTTTAGTGTAAAATAGTTTAAAGTTTGAAAGAATTCCATCCAGCGTAGCGTCCTGTGGAGCCATCAGAAATTGGTGTTGCCGGTCCACAGCTCGACATGACACGAACACAAACTTCGCCTCGCCCTGATCGTTATCAGGTACGGTACCAAAATTTTCCAGAAATAGTTCTGACATACAGTGCTTTGATATCGTGTAAAATAATCCTTAGATCAATGTATACTTTTCTGTGAGATACAATCAACTTGCGAAAATTGGGTGTTGTAGGTCTATACGGGTGGAGGTTAACTAACGTCTAATGAGCTGTGGTTTGCCAAATGAACCCAATTTTACTCCAATTAATACTCCAAGTATCTGGCTTAACTTGTGTGAAAATAACGTGATTTCGTTAATCCCTGCGTTCGCAGTGCTAGATTACATTATCGATATTGTCGCTGTTATTTGGTGCCATTTCGAAGATGTGAGTCAATTACTCCAAAGTACTGTGGCAGAATCGGCTGAAACTTTGCGCATTATAGGCCAGTGAGTGTACCAAGAGGTGTAGAAAGCTAGATCACTAAACATCGCTCCAAAGCTTAGAAATGCTAGATTGATTTCCCGAAGTATGGATGGCGATCGCTCCAAAAAGCTTCAAGACAGTTGTAAGCGCATACTGCACGAAGGAAGCGTAATATCGAAAAACGGATTTCATATTCGGATTCAGCAGGTCAAATAACCCCTATAAGCACCTTTTCGGCAAAATCGGAGACAAAAAATTTTTTGACCCCATTTTTACTGCGCTTAGCTAGCTTTTCAGGCCTAAAAATAAGGGTTATTTCTTAACGAAAACTTTGCTAGCACACTAACCAGAAAACCAAAACCCTCGAAACTTACCCACAGTTTGCCCCAATTAGAGCCTAATAATTGGTAAAAAGCTGGGCTAGGCTAAGGGCTGCCAATTTTATTAGATCGAAAACGGCGCATGGTCACCTCGCAACCTTTTGCCAAATTTCAAACTTTGACCTGTTATTGCTGAAGAAGGAAGCAACGCTCGAAATCGGAATACTTTTAATATTTAGTATTTGTAACAATAAACATTTGTGGTAAAAAGTGACAAGATCGGTCAAGCCGATAATTCACCAGAGCTGAAAAAAGCTTTTTGAAAAAACCCATTTTTCGAACTAAAATTTGTACTTTGGCGTCCTGCCAAAAACGGTGTATATGAGATATATTGTTGCCCACCCTAAACTTTTTACTTTGATATGTTGGCTAACAATAGGCGAAAAAGTAGCTTTCTCTGACGATGTCGTGCCAACCCGTTCGTAGCCCCCCCCCCTTAAGTCTTGTGTTGGTTTGGTGCCGGCAAACTACAAGAACTCGAGATTGGGTCTAAGTACCAACCAAACACCCATTAAGCAACTTTATCGAATTAATACTTTTGAATCCTGAAGTGACAGTGACATAGCACGAACCGTCGAAGATTGGTTACAATTTAATAGAAGATGCACAATGCAAAACGTATCACCCAAACGAGTTCTCGCCGGATAGGCCCGTATGCCGTATTATCTAACTTGTTTTTGAGCAATTTAACAAATTTTAGAACAAATGAAGGTGGCGATTCCTGTTGGTGACATTAAATTTGAAGCATTATTACTCATTCATTTACATGGAGTTCAGAAACCACAGCAAGGAAACCACGCCTCGGAAACGCAGCTGATTGTCTTTTGAATGGCTATCGTGAAGTCAACTTTGGTTTGCTAGAATTTTCTTGACAACTCTTAGAAGAGATTTAGAAGAAAAAATTTCATCTTTAAAATGAAACGAAAATTCGCCACAACTTCTCATAAAACCTCAAAACACACCTAAGTGACATCATATACCCAACGGAGAGTAGAACAGCTACTGCACGAAAATTTCCTATTTCCTGTTTGTATCCGATCTTGGCTTAGCAGAAGAATCCCAGCCGGCAGCATCTGGTACAAATTCAGTTATTTGGAATAAGGATTGAAAGGGGACAGCGAAATTGCATAATACAAGAATTTGGGTAACAAATCATAATTTCATGATAACTGCTTGACTGGTGGACAGAGGGAAAATTAATTTCGAAAATCGCAAATGTGAAGGACCCATATATGCAAGGCGACACCCACCGATACCGAAAAAATTCTGAGCTATAGTTGCAGGCAAAAAAGAAGATAAGACACGAAAATTTTGAAATAAATTCTAAAAAGTTTTTGTATGAATCGATTAAATCAAATTGGTCTTGTCGGGCTATGACGAACTCGTAAGTTAAACTCTAAAAGAGGCGTCAGTGTTATTCAGATACTTTAAAGGTAAGTCTCTTCAGAACAGCACTTATCACACATCTGATCGTCGAACCAATACATAGAATGCTCGGTATTTTGGGAAGTACTTTTTAAATAACTATGCAAACGGGGTCTTACGCTAACTTGGAAAGGCGTTCTAATTCTTAAAAATGGCAATGAAATTTTGTTGCCAAGAAGTAGATGTTGCTACTAATTTGCAATTAGTTGTTTAGGATGGATTCTTCTGAAGCACTGACCAAAACTATATATGTCTGCATCTCTGATTAGATTAGACATAAATCAGGTCAGAGTTTGCAAACTAGCAGTGTAACTCCAAAAAATGGAAAAATTCGCAAGTTATGATGGTTGTCGGCCTAACGGCCTTATCAAGAACTAGGGGTTAGAATAACTTCGAGGAATTGTCCGATAAAATTATTTCGGGTAACAGGATGTGTGGAGGTCTGGTCCTGTTCCGTAAGTAATTAAAAGTCAAAACCAGGTTTGCAAAATTCGTCCTTTGCGGAATAAGAACCAGTGGAATTTGATTAAATTATAAGCAATGTAGCTGGTAGTTCCTTGTGATTAGCTTAAATTTATGAATGTTGGATTTCGTGCAAAACAAAGTGAAGGTTAGTCGATATCACTAAAACCCTTGTTAAAGCAGACTAAAAGAAATCCGATAGATTCTCAATACAATTTTTTTTAGAAATTGCATCATACCATGAGGCGCGGTCGTAGCTCATAGCCGAAAGGTTATAAGTAGATTTCAGTACTAATACATCACTGTTTTACTATTTCAGGGATACTGCCCAAAACAAAGAATCTCAATCATCCTGCTCGGGACAAAAACTGCTTCAACAAGCCAAATATATTGCTAGGTCACTCACAAAGTCTCATATGCTACCGACCATCGGGAGATCGTGCTAGAGTGTGCTTCCTTCGAAAGGGGGATGTCACTACTGGTTGCGTTTCCTTCCCAAAATGGAAACCCAACCGCCGACCGTGGCCTATCTGCCTATTCGGTTGGTCTCTTAGCACGTCGCTACTGGTTAGGGGGGAGACCAGCCCGTCGAGGTCGGTGTGCGAGCTAACTTACGATATCTTATTGCAGTTGCCTCACTACTGTGCAAGCAATCCGTGTAGCCAAGCCCCAGGCCCCCGACTCAAAACCCTGGGTGGAAGCAACAAACTTCGGACTTCAAGCTAACTATCAAATGTACATACATCTCTACTCAATTTCGAACTTTTGCAACTTTTGTATGCACCTGAGGTAAAAATTAAAAACAACTATTGGAGTAAATGTTTTGATTAGGGCCATACGAAACTCGGCTAGTTATAAATTAACAGTGGAGATGTAGGAAATATCATATGTAATTTTAAGGTGTTTAAGCTAATTAAAGGAATTACTACTTGCGTACGTATTACTCGACATAAATGATTAGAATATCTAAACGGCGAGTCTGAAATACAAGATAGACTATTAGTAATTTAAGGTTGACGTAATGAATAGCTCAAGACGGTATACGGTAGATAACTGTAGTTAACTAGACAGCCACAAGTAATACAATACAGGCTACATTAATATTAAATCAATTATGATGCATATGATAGGCCTAGCTAAGCAAACTAACGCAACATCGAATGAGAACAAGTTAATAAATACGTAGGACAATAGAACACATCATACCAAACACAAATAACCTATTAATAATGATCACATAAGGGAGAAGGAAATGGGGACGAAGGTAAGAGTTTATATGAAGAGGGTAAAGTCCATTAGTGCATGATAATAAGAACAATGACAATAGAGTAATGATAATAATAATAATACAGCAGCAATAAATTATGATAATAGGACATTAATATTGACTATCGATTAAGCTTACGAGTATAAATACATATTCATATCACAACTGACTGCAATAGTATGCGTTAGTCACAAAACAGAATCACTGTATATCCGGTTTCTGGTAGTTTTCTCTATGATCTCTCAATTTTTTCCCTTTTTTTCGCATGTTTTTGCATGTTTATAGAATTTTTTCTAGTTATATCCGTTTTTTCCTTTCAAGAATTTATTGGATTTTTTTATAGAAATTTATGCTTTTATGCTTCTTTTTTTTGGATTCGAAATTTATGTACATTTTTTTTTTGCTTTCTCAATAATTACACTACACTAGGTCAACCACGACACATAGCTACACAATATATATAATAATTAATAGATACAATTAGTACATGTGACACAGTAATAATAGTTACAAGAATGAATAGTGTAAATACTTAGATGCATGAAATACAACTAATACTAATAAAATTAGTAGGTTGCGTACATAGCATATTCTCCGTTAATGTATCACCATGACTTAAGAGTCTAATACTAACACTATTGACAGGATGGTGACCATTACATTCGTTTACGGACTACCTTGCTGAGTAGCCATATCATCTGAGCTATCCTCCTCCTCCTCATCGCTAGTAATATCCTCAACAACAACAGTTGCCGCACCACTTTCTCTTCCAAAGTAAGAATATTTGAAAAGCTTTTTATCAAAACCCCCGGTTACATGTAAAGAGACTACGCTCGGAGGCGTAGATAAGGAACTGCCTGGGTGCGAATTAGTAGGAGGCAGTACCATGTAGCCCTGTCCAGCCAACTCTCGGAGATGGCTTACGTTACCACTCGTGCTAGTACTCGGTTCGTCTGCAGATGATGCAGCTGATGATGCAGCCA
Source organism: Trissonchulus latispiculum (assembly GCA_030248195.1). Taxonomy (NCBI): domain Eukaryota; kingdom Metazoa; phylum Nematoda; class Enoplea; order Enoplida; family Ironidae; genus Trissonchulus; species Trissonchulus latispiculum. The sequence continues at coordinate 16,094 of JASAND010010813.1, read as the reverse complement.
ACTTGCAGCGTTTTACTGCTGGCTCATCATTTACAGCAGAGCCGTCGCCATCAGCCGAGACAGAGGCTTGGCCCACTGATTCCTCCGCACTCAACACCACTTGTGGCGTTGGCGGTGGTGGCGATGGTTGGTGAGGTTTATTTACCTTCACCCCCTGATCCGAGGGAGCAGGAGGCGGGTTTAGTGTAATCATGTCAGGCGAAATCGAGTCATATATGCGTGAATCAAATTTTTCTTGGAAATAATCCTCACATAACAGTTCCATCGCTGTGGGCCGATCGCCAGGATTCACCTGTAGGCAGCGGCGTATAACATCCTTAGCCTCAGCAGACACCAGATCGTTTTCTGGCATAGTAAATTTTGCCTCAGCTATTGCTTGCAACTGTTGCAAGTAAGTTTCACCTGTTGCTCGAAACGGACATTCACCAAAAAGAAGTAAAAAGAACAATTTTCCGATTGCCCAGACATCCGCTGGGGAAGCGTCTAATTCAACTTTTCTCGCATTCAAAACTTCCGGCGTAGGAAGATATGACGCCAGATTCTCTGGACCCGTCACTGTGTGACTTTTAGGTGGGCATACATAAATTTCAGAGAGAGTAAAATCAGCGAGACGGATCTCACGCAAGGTAGGTCCAGTAAACACCCACGCACTTGCCCGTAAATTTCTCATGCACAAGTTACGCTCATGGGCATACGCGGTTGCATTCAACACTTGATTAAGTAAACTAGAAGCATACAATTCCGGAAACGAATGACCACGTTTAGCACAGTATAAATCATGATATTCACTTAACAATCCAAAATGAGGCTCGGTGCCCACCCGTTTCCCCTTTTTGAAATCAGAGGCGAAAGTAGTTGGATGCAAAAATTTTCGCAAAGCACTAGGTTCACACATATCATCATTAAATTTATTTAAAAACAAGCGTTCAGAAACTTTAACCCAGTGATTGTGGCGTGTACTACTTTTATCGGATTCCTGAATTTGATAGCCTCTTAGATAGCGACCATATTCACCATAGCTCAAAGCCTCCCACATGATAAGAGATTACTAAAAGCAAAATATATATATATATATATAAGTTAAGCAGCTACTGGATTTTAGTAATTAGATACACTAACTTTAAGAAATGCACAAACGTAGAGAAGCTAATATTTACAACTGTAGTCCAACTTTATACACCGTAAGCCCGTAACTCCAAAGGTTTAGTCAGGTGAAATTGCACTGAGAACTAATGGAAAATATCATCATACGTAAATATAATAAACAAGCATACATTATAATAATATAATACAATAAAGTCATATACTAAATGGAATTATAATATTATGTTTACATGCTACGAGCTCTGAAGCGACCAGCGGGAAGGTGATCGAAAACAGGAGGCGGCGCGATATTAGGTTCCGACCCGGCTTCCGAGACTCTATCCGAAAATACAGAGTCAGTTTCGGTGGTGCTCAAAGTAGAAGCCCAGCCGGGGTCCTGAACGAACCCTGCGGCGCGGAGAGCCTGCGAAAGCGTAGACTCTCCCGATTCTGAGCTACTCTCCCACGGCTCTAAATGTGGCGGCTGCCATGGGGCGAGAGGCTCCCAATCCGCAAGAGGCGGTGGTGGATTGACAGGATCTTCTCCCACCAGCCGCGGAGCTGTGTTTGGATTAGCCCGACGGTTTAGTACTGCCACTATGCCCACAGTATAAGCTAAATCTGTGCGGGGCACTAAATCAGGCAAGGGCAGGCGCACTCTTGGCCGATGTACTTCGGGCCAAGGGGGCGGAACTACATACATTTCTCTGGCGGGATGGTGGGACCGAGCAAAAGGTCTAATTTCAGACCCGCCAGCTAAATACCGAAACTGCAATTTCATGGTTGAAGAAATTGGCTGTTCAAAGCGTTGGTAGCGTTCAGTGACTTTATTATATACGTACTCAGGCTCAAAAGTGGATTCCGTAACTCCCAAAATTCCTTCACGCATGGGGGGTGTTGGGTGATAAAGTGGGGGAGAAGGCGGTCGGTAGTGCCACATAGCTCGAGCCTGTTGCCGCAACTCGCGCCTCCTCGTGATTTCGTTCTCCCTATCAACTCGTTGGAACATATTACCCCTTGAATTTAACCCTACAAATTCAAACAAAGGTATATCAGAAGTGTCAACTGTTTGCACCGAGCTATTACTAAACACACTATGAGTTTCCGATTTAGTGTCTTCTTCCTGAGGAGAATTATCGGAGTAAATCTGGAAATGGGACCACGGCGTAGGTGGTCTACCTTCAGCCATTTCCTTAAAAAAAAAGGATAGCAACACATAAGTAAGAGAAATTTTGAATTTACGCTAACGACTCAACTATTTGAGTTTGTACATTACCACCGCAAATTGACCTTAGTAACGGTACCATGCAAACAGTTAATGCTTTTTGATAAAAGAATTAAAGTATGAAAACCTGGTGCGCTTTCTTAAACTATAGTAACCCTACTCCAGAATCTACCATCATAGCCTAGTCTAAATTTGAAAATTTATTTACCCCATCTATCAATCTAGTCCTGTGTAAGTAGATTTTAATTTTCCCTAGTTTTTCAACATCCAGTTTTTCAGCGTTCAGCATGCAGACACGCCGTCTAGCAAATAGACATATTTTTCTTCCTAGTAGACTTCTCGTCCTTTGCATACACTAGTTTCTCTTACAAATTATTTTGTCAGTCTGCCAAGTGAAAAGAAAATATATTTTGCAACATCCATCAGCCAGTCTAGGCCAAGTAGGCACCCCACTAAGACCTATCAAAACAGCATTAATCCATCAGCTTGACTTTAATGCACAAGACCGGCAAGCATCTGCATACATACGTCAGCACATACAACTATGTAGATATAACTGAAACAATTATTACGTAACGCTATAAATATTAGGACATATATCACAACTATCTTACATTGTTTAGCTATGGAGTAACATTACAATATAGAATTAAGCATAAAACAAACTCCTAGCACTGTGTAAATTTAAGTAAGTCAGTAACTTCAATTCCGTCAAACCATGAAATAAATCGCTCTAGACCTAATATTTGTGAGAAGTCAGTTTTAACAAGTATTTAGCTGGTGCATCAGCTACCAGATACAAATAACTGAGACTTTACAAGAACATGCTTACATAAATTTTACAATATGGTTACAAACTGCAGACATTCAACATTAAACGGAATATATATATTTTTTTTAGCGCCAATACAGAAACCACAAGTAACATTGCATGTACAATCACAACTAAGCCATATTTTTTTTGTATGTATTAGTTTAACAGGCATTTATACTCCTTTTTTTGCTTTCATATACGTATATAACTTTAAGTAAAACTTGAACACTTTACATTCATATTAATTAACATTAAGAAGTTATCCGTACAAAGTGCAGTATTGTCTCAGTCAAGCCAAATGGCTTCGAACCAACATTAACAGACGTCCCATGTGGTTGGCGCCACTCCAACCAGAGGGGCTGTGGCGTCCCGTTCCCCAATATCGATCCGTGGGGTTGACTTCGAGGAGTAAGCGGGTCCCAGTCTCCTTCAAATGCCGAAGGCAGTCTGGGTTCTGGGAAAACTTGGCGTAAAGGGCTTCGTACATATAGTACTGGGCCACTCGACGCCAAGTAGTGCTGGAGTACTCCTCAAAGTCACGCCCCAGGTGCTTCTGGGCCGCCGGGTGAGAAGCGGCCAGGATGGCTTTGGCCACATCCGTTCTACCAAAGTGCAAGGCCTTAGCGAACTGATAGGCCTGTTCCGTACAATTAAACAGAGTCCCTCTAATCACCACACTGCACCGGTGGAAATTGCTGAGTGGAGACCCTTCGCCGAAGAAGCGGACCTCCTGGTTGCTCCACCGTTCATTGTCAAACAAATTAATCAAGGGGAGGTCCGTTTCTCCCACAAAGGTCTGCAGAGGAACTATGGGTCCAATAGTCGGATCCACCATCAGGAAGCAGAGTTCCCCCACCCTCTGCAAGGCGGTTTTGGGAGAGCCAGCAGAGGCAGAAATGCCGACTCCACCGACCACAAATTCTGCCCGCCACATCTGAGGGTCAGCGGACTCTTGCCTCACTGCGTATGAGGTCTCCGACTGATGTGGGTAAGCAGCATTAAACGCCAGCAGCGCGTCTGCCAGCGGAAAGGTCGCGGCACCGTCCAAGAAACCTTGGGACAAAAAGTCAATCAAAACCCCAAACAACCGTCGGAATGGGGCCGGGGCCTGGACGGTCACCAAATGGGGTACTCCGTCGTTTTCCTGGGCGGGAGGGGATGACACAGCTGACTGAAAGCTGCTGTCGGAGCTGGCACCCGAATCCGAATCCAGGCCACCATCAGGTACAGGGGCCCGGGGTCCACCGTAGCGGGAAAAGAACGCCGTGGAATCCTCCGAGTCTGATGCCGATGACGGCTGTTCAGGCACCAACTGCGCTGAAACCGTCGGTCCGGGGCCACCGGACGTACCAGGGAGATCCACACTTTCGGCAGATCCCAGCGTCGGGGCCCGCACTCCACCAGTGGCAGCTTCCGCAACTGTGACCCGAAGGGTCCCAAGCTGGATCCGTGGAGCGGGAACCGGATTGCCGCTTTGTCCCTTGCCCCTCAAATTATCTCCAAGGGGAATAGTCTTGATGCTGAAGCTGCATTGACACTGGTTGAGGATGGGCTCGATGTCACCGAACCCATACTGGTCTCCGAACAAGGTTCGAAAACACTTGTCTGCAATCATCCATTGATGGACGGCATCCTCCATAGCGTACTTGAGCTGCGACGCCGTCGGCAGGAGGTCGAGCCCGTTCCGCTGGAGGCTCTTGTCCTTACAGTAGGACCTTCCCAGCACTTCCCACAGCTGATTGTCCAGGCTGATGATGCGGCCATAAGGGAGCTTGGCGAAATACCCACGGGAAGCAGAGTGACCCAAGTGGGACAACTCTACTGCCCCCTTGAGAAGGACTGGCACCGTATCCCGTAGCCGCTGGACGTCGCTATGGCAGCCATTAGCGACAAAATAGCACTGCCCGGACGACAGGAACTGGAGCAGGTCCTCTGGAATGGCATGGCCGCCACTCCGCATATATCCCAGGCAGTAGATGTACACATCCTCTGTGTTCGCCGAAAAGGCGAACTGCAGTATGTTGACCCGCGACGTGGCGTACTTGTCGCTGTCGTCGTCGAGGCCCTCTGTGTCCAAGGAGCAGAAACGGCGCTCCTCCGCCGAGCGCAGCATTTTGGGGAAGCAGTCCTTGTGCTGCTCTAAGGACCAGATGATGTGGACGCCCGCCGGTGCCTGGGCCACGAGTTCGGCCAGCCGCACTTCCCACGACGGATGACCTGCGGGTTTGGGGACATAACGTGCCGACGAGGCACGCCCCTTGTAATTGACCGTTGTCTTCTTCCCTGACATGGTTATGCTATAAAAATATAACGAAAAAATATAGCTAAGGTTGTTGAGAGCGCTCTAATGGTACATATTATAACTATGTAAGTTACCAATCGTTACGACTATTACTTAACAAGATTTACTAGTGCAAGAAATAAGTACTCCGCCTAACAAACACGACTAACTAGCTAAATATTATTATAAAAATGCTAAGACTTCAATATAAACATACTATTATAGTCATCTGTAGTTGATAGTCAATTCAGAACCTAGTCTCTATAACGGGTTGGCCGCTGCAGGCCGCTACGAGGTCGGAGTCCATGACTGGTTTCACCTGGCGTGGCTCGTACAGTATCGTCTTTTGCGTATAATAGCCGCTCCCCATCCCCATTAGCGGGTAACCGTACTATCTCTTCACCGCTAGGTAAAAGTGTATCTGACGTATCTAAGTTCCTCAGTGCAGGCGACAGAGTGTTATCCAAAAGTCGGGGCTCGGGGTTTTCTAAATTTACGGTATCTTGTGCAGCAGACAACGTTGTAGTGTTTTCAGCACCTTCTCCTGAATCAGTAATTTCCTCTAAATTCTCCATTTGTTCGGGTTCGGTCTGAAGTCTTGGAACCGAAGGTCCCCGATAAAGCTTTAAACGATTAACATGAACTCGTTGCGTTTTTCTGTTTCTCCCCCGAGCAGGTTCTATGACAACATCTGGGTACTGAACTCTAATGACCGTGTACGGGCCATGCCATTGGTGAGACAGCTTCGGAGTAAGTCCTTTCTTAATAGCAGGATTATGCAACCACACAAGGTCACCAGGCTTAATTGACCTTTCGAATGTCCTCTTATTATAATGAGCAGCCTGTTTCTGTTGTGCATCGGAAATATTTAACTTAGCTATTTCCCAGGCATCTCGTAAACCGGTTAACATCTGTGTCTTATAATCATCAAGCTCAAAGTGATATTTAGGTACCTTAAGGCTAATGTCCACAGGTAGGTTAGCCTCTCTACCGTACATTAGTAGAAATGGGGATGCCTGTGTCGATTCCTGACGAGAGGACCTATACGCAAATAATACATATGGGATATAGACGTCCCAATCCTGCTGTCTGGTATTTACGTACATGCTTAGCATAGTGATCAAAGTACCGTTAAATCTTTCCACCAGACCATCGGTCTGAGGGTGATACGGAGAAGTGAAAGTGCGATCCGTATTTAAAATTTTGCAAACTTCGGAGAGTAAAGTTGAAGTAAATTGAGCACCTTGATCTGACAAGAGTTCTGCTGGGGCACCAAATCTGCAGACAATTTGTTCAACAAACAAGGCTGTAACAGTTTCTGCTTTGGCGTCTGCCATTGGAAAAGCTTCTGGCCATTTTGTTAAATAGTCCATAAAAACTACGATATATTTATTACCCCTTTCAGTCAAAGGCAACGGGCCGACAATATCTACGGCCATACGGTCCATCGCCCCTCCGACAGGAATCGGATTTAAAGGAGCACGAATAGAACGGCCTGACTTTTTGGTGGCACACGAATCACAGGATTCGCACCACTTTCGAACATCAACATACATTCCATCCCAAAAATACTTTGGCAGCAATTTTGCATAAGTTTTGTCTGCAGACAGGTGACCTCCAAACGGGCTGTCATGATACTCACGCAATAATACTTCACGTAACGCTGTAGGTACTACGACTTGACGATACAAAGTTTGCTCCCTACGCGATGCTTTCGGGTACAAATGAAAAAGAGTATCATCTACAAATAAAAATCGAGGTGATTGTCGGATAATTTTCTCTTGCACAATCGGGTCAGAGGGCAAGTTGCCCTCTTTCAAGTAATTTATCATATTCAAAAGTTCTGGATCTGAGAGCTGCATAGCACTCAGATCGGGTTGTTCCACCACAGCAATCGAAACTGCTGGTAGACGTGATAAAAAATCTGCTACTGCATTTGTTTTACCAGGTTTGTAAATTACATCAAAATCGTAACTTTGTAAAGTAAGGGCCCAACGGGCTAAACGTCCTTCCTGATGCTTTCCAAATTTTAGCAACCACCGTAAAGGAGCGTGATCGGTGATCACTACAAAATGTCGTCCTGCTAAATATGTACGGAAATACTTTATTCCCCAAACCACTGCTAAACACTCTAGTTCTACTATGCTGTAATTCTTTTCACTACTTCTCAAATTTCGACTCGCGAAAGCGATCACATGTTCGCCAGCATCAGAAATTTGTCCTAACACGGCTCCTAAGCCAAGCAAAGAGGCATCTGTTCGAAGTTGAAATTCTACGGAAAAGTTAGGATAACTAAGAATAGGGGGAGTTACCAGTTTCTGCTTTAATTCCTGAAACGCTGTGGCACACTCATCTGTCCACTTATACTCTACCGCTTTCTTAAGAAGTTTGTGCAAGGGATGTGCAATGCATGCAAACCTTTCGACGAAGCGCCTGTAATAGGAAGCTAAACCTAAAAACGAGCGAAGTTCATCAATGTTTTTTGGAGCGTCTAACGATACAATCTTCTCAATTTTAGCTGGGTCTGGTTTCACCCCGTCCTTAGACACAACATGACCCAGAAACTGAATTTGGGCACAACAAAATTGGCACTTTTTAGTTTTGATTTTTAGTCCTGCCATACGAAATCTCTCGAACACTTGCGATAGGTGCATAAGATGATGTTCAAACGTATCCGAAAAAATTACCACATCATCTATATAAACAAGGCAGGTAGACCAATTGAGCCCTGCCAAAGTTACTTCCATTAGCCGCTGAAAGGTTGCGGGCGCATTGCACAAGCCAAAAGGCATAACATTGAATTCATACAGGCCACTATGTGTGATAAATGCCGTTTTTTCCTTATCCTCTTCTTTGATAGGTATTTGCCAATAACCCTGAGCCAGGTCAAGAGAAGAAAATATTAAAAAAAAAAAAAAAAAAAAAACAACAAACCCCCACAAAAAACAGAATGCACCTGGCTCGCGCTGCTCACCCACCAAAAATATTCACAGATTACTTCACACGCCACTTTTGGGCAATTATTTTCAGATATACGTGGTATCCCAAACGTTGTAATCGTAAATCCAAAAAAAACCATTTTTCGCCCAAAAATTTCGGCACAACAAACCCACCAAAAGTGGAAAAAAACAACAAAATCGTAAAGTTCAATATGAGCTGAAACCAACGATAAAAAATTTTTTGTGGCTACGACTTATATTGCGCCAGCAATGAATTTTTAAACATTTTCCTTATTTCAGCTGGTTTTTGCTAGTTTACGCTGGTTCAGGTAAATCTAGGCGGCAACATCAAAGGAAGCCAAAAACCAGCTTGAAATAAGGGAAATGTTTAAAAATTCATTGCTGGCGCAATATAAGTCGTAGCCACGAAAACTTTATATCGTTGGATTCAGCTCATAATGAACTTTATGATTATGTTATTTTTATTCACTTTTGGTGGATTCGCTTTGCCGGAATTTTGGGTCAAAAAGTGGTATTTTTCGAAAAAATCGACTTTCAAATTTTGAAATACAACGTATATCAGATGAAAGCGGACACCCAGGCGGTCCTGAAAATCCAATCAAAAAATTTTTTCGTTGAGCGAGTGGCGAGTAACAACCAGTCAAAGTCGAAAAAGCGGCAAAGATCAAAGGATTTTGAAAATCTAAAAAATGGAATAACTCACGCAATTTTCAACCAACAAAGCTGAAATTTGGTGTGTAGGACATTCGGGCAAGGGGAAAATTTTCCTGAAAAAATCGTGGTTGTAGCATTTACCAATCCTTCTGGACATATAAAAGCGGCACCCTTTGAAATCGCACGGGAAATTTCAAAAAAATTTTTTCACGAGAAGAAAGATCTCATCATTCCGGTTCAGAAAATATATAATTTATGGCAGTTATCTTGAAGCGTTTACGAGATATAAAGCAAACAATTTCGCTTTCTACATTTTTTGGTCAGACTTTAGCATTTGACATCGTATCCAATATTTCTGTAATATTGGGCAGAGGAAACACATCTTTTTTTAGTTACTGCATTAACTTTTCTAAAATCTATGCAAAATCGCCAAGTACCGTCTTTCTTTTTAACCAGTACCACAGGGAAGGACCACGGGCTAGTCGAAGTGCGTACTACTTTTATACGCCGGTTATACAGCCGGCTGAGGTGGGCATTAGCCAATCGTTGTTTACAGTGACCAGCAACACCAATTGAGAAATTTTGATCACGGTGGTGGACCTTTTCAAAATTCTGAAAAGACAGCACATAGCTGTGTCACAGAATATCAAGAACTTGTTAGCGTTGGCCCCTTCAATGTAGAACCTAGAGGATGTGGCTGCCGTTTCTTGGGATACGACTGCGTTCATAAAAGTATTTGATGTAAACCTGGCTGCTGAAGCATATTGTTGACAGGTGTGCTGACACTGGAAATCATGTCTGTATTTCCGTGCAGTTGTGGAAAAATATAATGAGGATGGTGGATCTCGGCAAAACACGCCTTCTTGATGGCTCCCAGAAGGCTGAGTGCATCAAGCGTCAGCTCTACAAAGGTTTCCTCAATCCTTCCGACATTTAGAAAAATGTAGATGAGTTTTAACCTTTGCATTCCTTGATGTACCCCAATGAGGCAGTCTAACTGCTGTAGTAAGCCAACTTCTCCTGGTGTGCGAGCTGGAGAATCTATTGACCGAGTTTGGTGAATTTGACTACGCATTCTACCGTCGGTATATGCCCAAACTGTAGCCTGATTAGCCATTTCTGAAATGCCAAAATGCTGAAATGCCAAAATATGCAAACCGTAATTCGTGTAAGTTCTGATCCAGTAAACTCAATGTGCCTTTAAATATGTGTTTTATTTATTCCTGCTGCGTCTCAGCACAGCAGGTCTCTTATGTTTGCTCGGCCCGAGCCCTCACACGCATTTTGCTTGATAAATATACTCTTCACCGTAAATGCGTGTAAACAATGGTTTAAGATAGGGCTAGTATGATTTGCGTGTGAAATCTTGTGTTTCATTCCAAAGAACTTCTGTTTCCGATTTATGTACATATTACGTATATATGTGTGGGATTACTTTCAATTCCAAAATCGGAAATGTCTGTTCTCTGTTCTAATTGGTGACTCATCGTTCAGTTAAACTTTTGTCATTAATATCCCAGCTTAGCAAAGATTTCTCAAATATTATAAAGCTAACAGAAACATGTACTAATATATACATACAAATGCTGAATAGTTTAAAGTTTATTTTCGATATAAAGGTGAATTCCTCAAGCTCACGTCATTGTCATTCGTGATTTGAATTAGTCCACCAGTTCCATCTGAGATAAGTCCAATTTTGATTTCAACATGGTTTGCTTTGCTTCTTTGGACCCTGAAAATGATTTGTGAAATCCGTATCTCACTAAGGAAATTGTTAGTATCCTGTTGCCTTCTAATGTGATGTCACCCCATCAGTATGAATGTTGAGATCAACATCATTGTGAATAAAACAAATGTAAGCTTGGAAATGTCTCCATACTTCAATTTTGCCAACACAACCAAGGTTTGGGTACTGGTTTTCTTCTTGGGCGCTCCTGTTTTCATTATTATTGGCTTTTAGTGATTCAGTATTGCTTTTCTTTTTTCTGCATTGGTTGATCAGAAGTTTAGGAGTTTGCACATATATACAGGAGACAAATCCAATGTTCGCTCATCCAAGGTAGGTGTAGGAATACCCCGCACATCTAGCATATGTCGGTGGAAGTAGCTTATTACTGAACAATATAGATTGGTCCACTTGGATAAAAAGTCTATTCTATTTTTTGCAGCATTAATGCAGAGTTTTCATTGTAGTAGTCTCCGATGATTCATGATGACTGGTTCGCTGGAAATAAAATTCAGAACTGGCTGTGATTAACTGAGGGCTAAACTTAATTTTACCGTGCGTAACCACTCAGCCGTAACTGTTCTGCTAATTAATTTTGATTTAACGTAAACCGGCACATTGATATTACTAAAGCTGTAATCTGTAAACTCTCATTAATCGACAATAATCTCTTTTATTTGGACAATTGGTGAACTCACTGGTATTCTGCAGTAAATAAAGCTCGGCCCACAAGAAGGATATTAAGAACAATGCTCTCGGGGTATTTTGTGCAAAAGGCACCTGGTAAAGGGAATCCTCCAGCTTGCATATTAAATGCTCCACAACTGCTGGAAACAATTGGTTGCATTTTTGTAAAACTACATTTTCAATCAGTACAAACAGAGAAATACCAGTTGGGTAATGATTACGCCTCCAATAGGTTGCCTTTATGAGACCTTCAAATCGACAGCTCTTGTTTAATTCTACAGCTTGCGTTTCTCGATAAGTGATGGATTATTTAATTTCTGCAAAAATATGCTTTCTGCTACGCAGCTGCTAGTCAGCTGCCAGAAATTCACCCCGAACGGAAACTGTGATTTTTGAATCGGGATTGCTCCGAGAGTGCCAAATCGCTGAACGAAGTAGCATTGGAAACTTTCATCAATTTTGAACATGATTTGGGCTGTGCGCTAGCAAAGTGCCCCAAACGTAACCACCTCCTTAAGAGGGAGCTATGTTTTTACAGTACAATAAACAATGTAAGTAAAGGGTTATAGACAACAAAGCAAGAACCTCACTTTAAGAGGAGAGTCAATGTTATTGGTCGAATGCAGCATCAAACAGGGTGGTAGAAACATTCAAGTCTATAACTTACAGTAATATGGCCAAGTAGAATAGATTATGGGTGACATTGTAATTGAATGTGCAGAGTGCAAGGATTTCAAAACTGAGCTGAGCTGTACTGTACAATCAGAGAAAATTTTGAAAATTAAACTGGCTGTGTTATGAGAGGATACAACATTTAGTTGAATAGTCGAACAGTACACTATAATATGTGACCCCTATTTTGTAGTAATGTAATTAATCACTTAGAAATGAATGTTCAAACTGCATCGAAAAAAAGGGCTTTTATTATTGCTGCGGGTGAATTGCCTATTTTGAAGAAGTTGAAGAATGGCTGACATTTCGTCATTAGAAAGGCGACGAAAATGAAATGAAAAACGGAAATGAAAAGTACTGATCAAAAAGAAAGATATTTGGCAAAACTTCGTGAAAATGAATTATGTCTGATGAAAATTCCAACTTTTAGCGGATGCCAATAGTAATAAAAGTAGTAATTAAATGGAGTTTTATGACCGGAATTTGAAATGTGGTGAATAGATTTGGCTACAATATTGAGACCAATTTAAAGCAACTATTTAACTGACTTGAGCATTAAGGGGCAAAGTTACGTACTTTTTGGACAATAACGCTCTGGTCAGCGTAATCAGAATAACGTCGAAAGGCAATTTCAGCATTTTCAATTTCTGGTGGGGTTTAACTTTTCTTTTTTCAATTCAATTTCAAGTCGGAATTTTTTCTGTGGAAGATTCTTGTAGTTCCGGATCATTATCATGCATGAAGGGAAATATAGTGAGACGGAGAAAAGTAGAAGAGGTGGAGAAATGAATTATCTAACAGGGCATATCAGGGAGAGGGAGAAGGAGGACAGGGCTTACGCCATTACATTACATAACAGTACACCTTACACGTACATTCAGTACACCTTATTTATGTGCTTTATGCATTATTGCATACGATTGTTTGCATTATTGCATACGATTGCTTGCATTATTATTATTAGTATCTGTTATATTATGCCTATAATTCAAAAGTTGAAATCAGTGACAACATGAAAATACAGAAGTGCAACATGTATTTACTCAAATCCTTGCAATTATGAATTTTGAGTTGATTTTGACTTTCGGGTTTTGATTTCAATTTATATTTAAGGGCAATCAGTTAAGCAGCTAAACTTAAGTTTGTAATTGTTTCTCCAAGGCCTCATGCAGTCATTAAGCATTTAATCGTAATGGCCCCAACCTCAAGTTGCACTTTTTATTTAATGAGCTAAAAAACGTGGAACAGTAAATAGTTTGCACTGTTTCCTGAATTTAATTTTATTCAGTGTGTTATTTTATAGTTTCTTTATAGGCTTTATAGGAAGAGCTATATCCATCAGAGGAAAAGAGGAAACGAGAGGAGACATGAAAGCGGCTGAAGTGGTTATCATAATCAAGCAGTTAAATCCTGAACACCCATAATTCCAACCATTTATTTTTATAAAAGATTTCATCTGTCCAGAGGTTTGTCAACCGACCAAGGAAGGCAAATCTTTCTATTTAAAAGAGCACATGGAGCTCACGTCAGCCATTAACAGTAAGCTGGACCAGCTAACCGACTGAAGCAACAGATGCTAGATGTAATGTTCCATCCACAGACGGGAGACTCTGGCAGTCTCACCCTTTCGTCTGGAACGTAGTGTAGAAGAAGCCATGAGTTTTAGTATAGGTGACCTGAATCTTCTCCAAATCTAGAGTGCCATAATGACCGTTAAGACGAAGACATCAGTTCAGGGGAATCTTCCGTGGGTTCAACAGGAAATGCAGCCTCTGCGTCAACAGGAAACTTCAAACGATACCTAATCCAGTGCAGCCCGTATATGCTTGGTTGGGGAATCCCGGATGTTCATAGGAGAATTCTGGCTCGAACGGAGCTAGAAATAGTTCAGAAACTATTCCACCACTATTCACACGCTGTTATCGTGGACAAGAAGCCTCTAGTTCGCACAGTTCATGTGGACATGAAGCGCCAGGGCAAGATAGGCCAACTACGTTCCATACTGAAATCGCGATTATGTGCATTTTGGCCGACTTTTCTCACGCCATCTATCGACCCTGTTCCTGTTCCGGACTCTCATTTGGGCGGAAAACATTTTACCTTGCTTACTGGTCGATACCAGGAAAAACCAGAGCTGGTGCCAAGCTAAGTGGTTGTGATGGAAGTACACGTTGCAAACCTAGGAGACTTTGTATCCAAGTGATTGCAGAAGAAATGTAGTATACATTTTTCAAGAACTGTTAGGTAACACTATTAGGGCCATCATAGAACTTGTACTGCACGAATTATGCTTGGCTTACATCAGAGAAACCCAAACTGATTTTCCACCTAGTAGAAGCTACTTACGCCACCATGAATGAACCTTAGCTGGAAGGCGCACCTCTTGGTGGCGACTTGTGCTCCCTGAAGCAAACCCTATGAATGTTATTTATATGATCAACAGTGTAAATCAAGAGAGATCAATAGTTTCTTACTGTAGTCGAGCCGCTTGGGATGCGATTTCGCCTCTTTTGCATACATAATACACCAGCAACAGTCATCAGGGTTCCTCGACTGGAAGTTGATGGTCTAGCAGCCAATGCTTCCGCTTTGAAAGCCTGCAACGTATGTCCAATGCCAATATATCTGACGTTGTTTTGCTCTTGTTGGGATATGACGACGTCTCTCAGTGCAGCGACCATGAACTGCGTAACAGATATGAGCAGATCCTAGAATCCCGTTGTTCCTGTTGGAGGCACCACCGTGGTACAATGCTTATTCAACCCGTATCCTTTTGTAGTGTTAAGGCCGAATTTTTGCGACCCTGCACCTTCCCGACCGGTGAACTCGGCTCGGCCAGTAAAATTTATCGGCACGTTAGCCCCGACCCTCAATAATTGCTTAGAAAATGAGATATTACAGTAAGGTTTCCAAGCCAAACTTCAGACTGGTGTTTTAATGTTGTAAGTCAAAAATTGCCTCAATAAAGTGAGATATTTTATAATAATATTACACACCAACTTTGGCAATTAACGGTTTAGTGCTTTTTTGTACCACTGAGTTGTATAGGACAACAACATCTGAATACATTTTAAGACAAGACAACCTTAATGAGTACTTTTTGGCGACTCAAGAAATGAGCATATGACTACAACTTATTATATACAAGGAGATAAAATCTGAAGATAACTTCATATATATTGTCACGGCACAAAACTCAACCATTTTTAACTTTAGTTCTGTATCTTCACTTATTACTACAATTTCTTCTTCCCCTTAAGAAATAATTCCTTTTCTTTCATTGGAAGTCAGCGAATGCTAGAATGCTTCAGTCGGCGAAACTAGCCAGAGGCAAATTTAATTTTTCAGGGCATCGATGATCTCTTTGAGGCCGACCTGCGGACATTTCATTAGCTAAGGCTGAAGGACCCGGTCCCGGGGTTGACCTGGGACATGCTGTGTAGGGTTTGGAATTTCGAGCGGATGATGGAACTTCTGTCAATAAAGTCTTTTCTTTTTACGGTTGGAACGGGAAGAGATGAGGTACTTGAAACGAACGGCTGGGTCTGAACCAGCTCGACTCTTTGACATTGACTTAACATCTCATGTGGCTTACAAATGGCTTACAATTCAACTACATTCTAAAATACTACATTTACTATTTTTACATTCTTGAGATTGTCTATTCAGCAGTCATTCAGATGTCTAAATGTCAGCTTTAATCATTTAGAAACTAGAACTATTTACCACGCGAACTGAACGCAAACATTAGATTTGCTTAAATTTGAGCCTACTACACTTCACAGAATCAAAACTAACAGCCTAAAGGCATATAACACAATGATAAAAATTATATAATCTTTCCTTTTCTTTGCTTTCTTCGTGGCTCTTCATCATTACCACTACCACGAGCACTATGCGCGCACGCTTTTGAAGAAGATTCTCCATAGCCTGAAGCTTTGTATGCAACATAGCTGGGTGGAGCAATTGTTGACTAATACTGGTTCTGGACA
>JASAND010010811.1:0-39587 GCA_030248195.1 Trissonchulus latispiculum | reverse complement strand
CATGGAGAATCGACACAAGCACCGGGGGGTCTGGGGGGCAGTACCCCCCTGAAGTTGAAGAATTTTTTGAAATTGGAAAAAATCATGCGTCTGAACTAAGCAGTGCAAGTAAAAGTACGCAGGTCAAAATTTGACGTACGCTATGTACGCTGCTGCGTACTTTTGCGTACGATAAGTTATTTTTAGCGTACTTCATCATGTATTAGCGTACAAAGAGTTGGACACGCACTGCTAGGTTCAGGAATTAAAGCTTGTCCCTAGCTAAGCTGCGTTTTCAACGGGGGGAGGGAAATGGGGCGATTAGGGACATAGCTGTAAGGCGGGGGGTTTGAGGGGGAGAGGTGTAGCCCTCCGCCCCACCCGTTTTTCCAGCCCACTAAAACAATAAAGACAAGCCTTGATTTGACGAAAAACGCGTTGGAATACAGAAATTTTGCGTTTTAGGCCATACTTCGCTATGAGAGGGCATAGTTTCCCTGGAACTTTGGGTCTGGGGGGGGGGGGGGTAAATCTTGGCTGACCTCCAAAATGTGATGGGGGGTACCCACCCCCCCCAACCCCCCCCCCAGAATTCGGACCTCAGAAATTTCGAAAAATGGCCAAAAAATGCAAAATTTTCTGTAATTTAGGCCTTTTTTCATCAAGATAAGGCTTGTTCTTAACGTTTTAGGTGTTTTTGCACCGTTTTAAAGCGATTTTAGGTCAAAATTTTAGAAAAATTTTTCAAAAAATGACCATTTTTCGACCAAATTTAGCTAACTTTTTGGGTCCAAAAATCGTTGGGGGGGGGGGTTCGGGGGGGGGTAGCCAAAAAGTTGGGGGAGGGTAAGTCAAAAAAACCGGGGGGGGGGGGTAAATTTGGTCAAAAATTTTGGGGGGATACCCCCCCCCCCAACCCCAACCCCCCCCCAATTACACCTATGCTCCCATCCATAATTGATAAACCCAGTGAAGCTAATGAAAATAAAATTTCATTTTCAGCTATTAGCGATAATCTTAAAGTTATGAACGAAATTAGATTTGTTATTTCTCTATACTCAATTTATTGTACACGAAAAACGTAATAAACCACTAACGGCTTTTATCTTTCCTGTCTTACTTTAGCTAACTTCCGGCTTGACACCTGAATCTGACAGTGAATTTTCACACGAGCGTACGCTATTATAACTTGAAGTACGCTAAAAACGAAAGCTAGTACGCTGAAGTACGCAGTAATGTTGATATCGTACGCTGTTTATATAACAGCGTACTTCTCCATGCACTGTTAACTTCAAAACAGTAAAAAATCTGCCATGCAAACTTTTGAAAAGATTAAATAAATAAAATGAAGATGTATACGTATATATAGTAACTTAAGAAATGAAAAACCTGGAGTAAAATTGTATATATATATATATATATAGTATAGGTAAGCGGGGAAAAACCCAACTCCAGTGTGGGCTTACCGGCATGAGCTATATAGGATTTTAATAGCCTATCTTGAAGAGCATCCAAAATAACCGTAGAGGCTGCATTATTGTCGCTCCCGCTGCTTCCCTGCAAATTTTTTGGAACTTTTAAATTTTCGAAACGCGAAAAATTGGCCAAAAATTGGGTATTTTTAGGGTAAATTCTGCCAACTTTTTCAAAAAAGTCCAAATTTTGGCTTTAGGTGTTTATTATTGCGAGAAATACACGTTTTTAACGGTTATATGCACTTTCTGGCTCAATATTGCCCTTATTTTAGACTTAGAAACAAACATTTTAGACAACAACAACTCGAGTTTAAAACCCCTGTCTAATGTCAAAACTACTTCATGGTTGAATGTTTTTTGGCATTAGCAATGGCTGAAAACGCGATTTTTCACATAAAAATGGAAAAAATTTTGGGGGCGGTTTGGGGGTCGTGGCGGGGGTTGGAGGGTCTAAACAGGGGGCCCCCCCCAACGACAGCGTAGTATAAATACGTTCAACCTCATGTGCAACATGTGCTAACTAAGGTTACCATTACGCCTACGCGTGATTTCATGCATTCAGCTGTACGCACATGAAGGATACCTTGCATTGTTTGTGATAACGCATCACCCTCCACCTAAAGCACACTGGTTTTTTCGTAATCCACAAGGAACTGTTGATGCACACACACAGGTACACCCACGTAAATGTCAATTACTTATTTTTGAGTAAAATATATACAAAAATATTAATTACTTGGACCAGGGTGTGCAGAAAACGGAAATATCAGAAAAGTAATTTTCAGTTAGGGACAAGAGCAATGTCGCAGCAACAACAGCCTCAAGAACAATCATCATCACGCCGTTTGTCTTAGCGGTTTCTTGCTTATCCCGGTTCAAAAATTCGAGATTTCCAATCAGGGCGGTTTCTCCCAATTTCTGAAAGTTTAGCAGCAGTTATACAGTTACGGCTATATTCATCTGAAAGAACTCGTTGAGCTTCACATTTTTGCTCTTTAAAGCAAATGTCTAGCTTTTCTCTATTGTGCGATATAGCCAATTTTCTTGTTTTGGCGTCGAAAACTTGTCATTTTTGCAGAAATCAAATAATCCATCATCTCTTGAACTACACAAGCCGGAAAATCAAACTAAGGGCGTCGATCTGAAGGTTTCATAGAGGCAAATTATCCGACGCATGATCGTCTTCCAACAACTGTCCCGTAGGCTGCTATCATAAAAATGTAGTTTTTGCAAAAACACGACCAATTTTTTCCAATGAGCATTCACCAATGCAAGCTGGAGGGCTGCTACTTAGCTGCTACGGGCTGAGTTCCGCATAAATATACCCAGGGACGTTTTTTTAGTTGCCCCGATTACTGCATTCTAGCTAAAGTAATCGCTTGACAAATTTGAAAAAGTAGGCAAAATACAGGTTACGCACACGTTTCAGCTTATTTCTCCATAACGAAGAGCGATTTCACAATAAATAAAAATCGTCCCCAGCTATTTGATGGAGGTATCGAATGATATAACCGATGTCTCGCGAAAAAATTACTTGCGTCTGTAAAACATCTGGAAAATTATACTTCTTCTAAAATGTGATAAAAATATTTTAGAAAAGCAACATTGGTTTCATGGTATGCAGTAAAAAGAGAAAATGCCAAGGTGAATACGGTTTCTTAACTCCAAGTAATGAATGAGTAATAATGGTGCAAACTTTATGTCACCAAAGGGAATCACCACGTTAACTGTTTCTCAATTCAGACGGTTCTTTGCTCCATCGATCTATCCTTCGTGCTATCCTTTTTTGCTAAAAAGACAACAGCGGAATCCTTGTTGTAGTCGGGCGAGGTCTGCAATGGAGTCATGGCCCTTCCCTCAAAATCTACGAGATTATTAACTGACACAATTTCCACTTTTGTTGGTGGGACTTGCTGAGCAAGAAGACTGGGAACCTCCTGGAATAACATTTTTTCGTGCTGGATTCTCTCTGCTACCTTACCAGCTTGTATGAAAGTTTCTGGCTGCGCACGCATTACTTCTTATATATTTTCAGGCTACAGGCCTTTAATAAAGACCCTGCGAACTTCTGATCAACTCCGGTGGAAATGCATTTTTTGCAAGTCCCGATAACGCATGACTAAATTGTTCAACACTTTAATTGGCTTTTATCTACGGTTGCTCATAATAGAAATCAGTGCTGTGTGGACGATATTTCTCTTCTAAAGCTATTGTTAGAAGCTTGTAATAGTTGCGAGTCTCTTCAGACAAGTCTTGCGCATACGCTAAAGCTGGGTCACCAGGTAAACCTAATAGCTTTCTTGGTTACAACTCTTCGCTCCAGTCGTAATATTGGGCTTTCGCTTCGAATCAACGGAGCCATGCTGTAAAATTTATAGACGCCTGTTCACCACTAAATTCAGGCAATCGGGTTCGAATCCCGTTGACCTTCTCTATAGTCAGGTTTAACTGACTTAGAGTCACTAACCAGTTTACTCAATTCAGAGTTCTTGCCTCTTAAAGATACATTTTAATCGTCCATGGCCTTTAACAGCCCTTCCATTGCTCTTAAGGGGACGCTTGCATTACCGGGAACGGTTCTCCTGAGTTTATTTTCCAACGAATCTATTTCAAACTTTCAGCATAGGTAGCTGGTGCTAAATGCTAACAATATGCGGAATTTGAATATCCAGTGCTTGGCTTGCGACTTACACAAGATAAGCTGAAATTTTCAAAACACTGTCACTCATTAACGGCTGAATGAAATTAGCTCAAATTTGGCACAAATGCGTAAATGAACATGACGCAGGGGCAATTTTTTCAGTTTTTCGATTTATGCAATTTTGAGTATTTTATGAATATTCGATAAATTTGAAAGTCCATATCTCACGGAATATACGATTTAAACAAAAACTAAAAAAATTGCCCCTGCGCACCTCTGAAATAAACGTGCATGCAAAATTTGAGCGAGTTTGGTCGCAGCATTTATGAGAAAATGAAAATGAAAAATTTCGCACTAATCACAACAGTTTTTCGCAAATATGCTTTTAATAAGTCGCACAGTGTATTTCATAAAATAATAAACAAATCCAACCCAAAAGCAACGTGAAAAGCTTTGTAGAATTCATTTCCGAACGATTCGTTTTTACATTAGCATTCGCGTCGGGAATGGTAAACGTAACTTTGTCATATATTCAACCGCCTGTAGCTTTTGATTGCAACTACGTACAGGAGAGATATGCACATAGTTGTAACCGGCTTTTTATGCTCTTTCACCTAGTGCATTCGACGTTGTCGTTTGCAGCTTCAATAAAATTTCGAAATTTTAAGCCATACCGGTAGCTAGCCAAGCACGTGATCTCCGTTGCCGAAACTTTGTCAAAAGATGCCCCGCCAACCAGAGTAGGTTTAGTTGGGATTTCTTTAAGATTGAGCTATCGGACTAAATTTTATATCTATAATCCCGATAATGCAAGCGCCCCCTTAAGTCACGTTCAAGATCAGTTGGTTTAGTTTCCATGCATCAAATTCAAGTTAGAGTGTAACGTAACAGAGGTTCAAAAATGTCTAATAGTTAGCGGTAGAGCGATCGCTCAATCACCTACCCCAAACTATTAGTTTTGATGGAACCTCCACTCGCAAGGGTTTACAGTGAAATCACAGATGACGTTATTGTAGGCAGAATTGACTGAACAGTCACTACAGCTGTCATCGTTGTTGAATCGCGAATTTTAGATGAATTTTCGTTCGAAAATTGCTTGTTCTCGACGCGATTTTGCTGAAAACAAGTTTTGTCGTTTTGGTACCAGTATAGACTACAAACAGGTAAGTTTATCTTCAAATTAAAGAGCATGTAAACGTTCACAATTCGGGTTAATTAGAAGAGCCCTGTACATTAAATAAGTCTTAAGTTTTGGTCGGATAGCTGGTTTTGTCAAATGCGACCAAAACGTTTTGACTGAAGATTGTCACACAACCAATGGGTGGATCTGAAAGATATTTTATACACTGTGTGTCTTTGGACAATTTACCAGGAGCGATTTTTTATTTTTCGCTCTAATAAAATTTGGAATACTCCAAAAACGAACTATTACGACTAAGACTGCAGGAAGGTGAAGAGTATGTGAATTTGAGATCCCTAAGTATAATTTAAAAGAGATACAACGAAGACAGCTTTTATTCTCAGCAAATACTAATAAACAAATGGACAACCGTGCTCACTTATGGGGACCCCTTCTCCCATAAAACTAACCTCAAACCTTCCCGCTGCATAAACGTTCGAAAGCGTAGATTCGAAATGAACTATTTGCCGAATAACTTCCGTCTTTTATAGTAGCCAAACTAATTTGCATATTGTACAAAACACGAATATTAGGGTAGCTAATTTTATAAGCCAAAGATCTTACACAGGAGAAACTTAGCTAAATGCAAAGCTAGCCAATTTACACAAAATCTACAGAACATTCAGTTGTTGCTACACTTTTACAGAAGTCCGATGCGCCGCTGTGCATCCCACAAAATACCCCCTCTTTTGAGGCCGCAGGCCATCGAGCGGCAACAGTCAGGAAATTAGTAGAGTAATACTCTTGGGAGTTAGCCTAGGTACTATCAGTGGTAAAACTATTGGTTTATACAAGAAATACGGATGAACGTGGGGACTCCCCAATGTGGAAACTACCCACTGGCAGACTAGGAGCCGGCATACCATCGGTCCCGGCGACACAAAAAATTCTTTGTACCCCTAGAATCTGAAGTCCCCTATTATAGAAAGATTACCAGTACAGCCACAACAAAAATATTAACAAAAACTGTTCATACAAAAATTTCAAAAGGAGCGAGGAATTGTCTGTGGGCGTGCCAAGGAGGGGTCACGATATTTGATTGATTTGATTTGATTTGACCTTCGGAGCCACAACCAGTAGAGGGGACCCATACAAGGGCCTAATAAATGGCACAGAGCGAAATTGTCTAAGACGGTTTAGGGCGCCAAAGACCAAAGATCGGGCAAAATTGCCGACCACATTCGACCGGACTGTAGCTGCAAAAACAGACCAAAACCGTCGGAATGCGGATCTGAAGCACAGAGTCAAATGGCAGCGCCAACCAGGATACCCAAGAGAACGTCCGGTAGTCTCGGAGCATTGATGCGGGGCGGAACCAAGAGCCAAAGTTCGGGACCCATAGTTCGCGATACAGCCAAAACTCCGGGTCCGAAAATGGGTTAA
Source organism: Trissonchulus latispiculum (assembly GCA_030248195.1). Taxonomy (NCBI): domain Eukaryota; kingdom Metazoa; phylum Nematoda; class Enoplea; order Enoplida; family Ironidae; genus Trissonchulus; species Trissonchulus latispiculum. The sequence continues at coordinate 32,929 of JASAND010010811.1, read as the reverse complement.
TTCGAAATTGAGAAATGACCAATTTTCCTAATAACTTCCCCCTTTTATAGTAGCCAAACTAATTTGCATATTGTGCAAAACACGAATATTAGGATAGCTAATTTTATCAGCCAAACATCTTTCACAGGAGAAACTTTGCTAAAATGCAAAGCCAGTCAATTTACACAAGATCTACAGAACATTCAGTTGTGTCAAACACTTTACAGAATTCTGATACCCTGCTGCGCATATTCCCACACTGCCTTCAATCATGAGCAATAATTTTTCAAAATTGGATAAAATGTGAAATTTGAAGAAAATGTTCAATTTCTGCACATTGAAACGACGTTTTGACAAAACCAAAAAGCCGTTCTTGGCATCTCAGAAACGCATTGGATATGACCATTTTGTTTTTGCATAAAAATGTTACATTGAAATTTTTGGTCAAAAAATGTTGCTACATTTGGAAAGTTTGCAACCAATACAAACTAGACAGACAGACACTCAATGGCACCAGACGACGCAGAAGATGTGGAGTTTCAAATTGATATGTGACTTAATTCAACTCTCAAGAATAAGTAAGTTAGTTAGTTTTCCAAAGTGGACTGAATGAATGTAATGGAAGTGTTACCTTAACAAAAGCCTTGCACCTAAGCTATACAATGATGTTTTCAGCAATATCAATTTGATTACTAATTAATTGAAATTATTCAGATTCAAGAATTCAGAAGAGAAATTCCTGTTTGAGCTAGAAATTCCTGAATTAGTTTTGAAAAATTAAATTAAGTTTTTTTACGGAAATGACAATACTGGAAATCTCTTATGCTGTGTTCATAGTTCCTGTCGCAAGTAGACGCGCTTCCACGCGCGTATGTAAGCGTCTGCATGCATTCGTGAACATGAATATGTCAATTTGTTTTAAACGGTTAAAACGGCATGTTGCAAGCAGAGGAGTCGACGCGTCTCTATGCGTTCGCGACCACGAATACACCTTAAAGCGTTCTGGACATTATAGTACGAGTTTTTGGTATTTCCCTTTCATAATTTTCACTAGCAATAAAGATCAAAGTGTAGAAATCACGTTCGAAATTGTAAAATTCTGTCATAAAATAAGCTGTTCTTTTTCCAGTGTAGCTTACATAGTTACTAGTTGCTGGAGTTCAAATAAAAATTAATGCGAAGACATACAAAATCAAAAATAATATAAGAATACACTCCACAACTTGAAACTGAAGATTCTGCCTTGACGGAGGCAGTTTGCACATGGAGAGGTTCTTCAGCGGGGAAACTGTTTAGTGGAGAAGTTGTTCAGTTATGGGCAGTTCCACTTTAGCTGTGTCAGATTTTTATTGATGCAGTTCTTTGTTATGCTTTTAACATGCACAATTACCAACAATGATTGTATTACACAGCTAAAAGAGATGTTTCTGAACTTAGCTTAACAGATTGTTTGCACAGCCATTAGATAACAAACGTATAGATTAGTTCCTTTGTCATGCTAAGTTGTTTCTTAATACAATCTATACTAAGTCTGTAACCGAGGTTAGGAAATTTATCGGGTTTATCTATAAAAACTAAGATTCAATTTCATTTCCTGTTAAACTAAAGCTTATTATGTTAGTAGGCTTAACTTCTAGCTCTTTTATCTAGCATCTAACAGAGCTATAACGTATTTTTATTGTATATGTTCACATTCATTCACCACAGTGCTAACTGTTGAGGTTCGAAGCTGCATGAAGGACAGGAGCTAACACTATTCCAATACGAATAGCGATAAATTGGTGCAATGCCTCAACTTCTTGTAGGTGCAGTGAATGGTGACGTTCCTAACTTTTTTCCGTGTGCAATGTCTCTTCGAAAGAGTTGCAGCCCTGGCATTGCCTCTGAATTGATATATTTGTTCGGGATAAAATATGGTTACACCGTTCATATTAAAATAGCAAGCGATGGCAAATTTGGGTTGTTTCAGAATGGACAAGCTACAGGTCTTCTGGCTGATGTTATGAACGAACGGATCAATACAACTCTACCATGTCTCAGTATGACTCCAGGCAGAGTAAAGGCAGTAGCTTTTACCCGACCAGTTATTCGCGATGTAGCAGCCATCATAGTAAACAGTTCCTGGCGCACTTCACCTGAACTCGTCCTGAGCTGGTACTCAGCATTCTCTTTTTCCACCTGGATTGCTCTTGGAGCGGTCTGTGCATCGCTACTGGTTTTAAAACTGTGCTTTAAGAAAGATTTTATTATCGTATGGTTGATAATTTGGCAGTACTTCCATATATTGCTGAACGCTGCCATTAGCAGTAATGTTGCCTTATCGAAGGCCTCTCTTCCATCCACCATGGAGGAAGCTGCCACACTTGGTTTCAAGCTGTACTTTGCCAGACAAGATTCTGCAGCTTTTCTATTCATGATTAATCAAGTTAAAATGTCCAAAGGCAAAATTGCTAACGACTTCATTCAACAGTTAGATTCACCGAATGATGTATACAGCAGGATAGAAGAAAACAAAATGAGCTTTACGATAGGTCAGAAGCAGCTGGCGGAATATATGAAGAAAACATATCCTGGAATTTATCCACTTCTATTAAGTAACTTGGATTATCCAACGGCGTTATCCAGTGTTGTCAATTTCAACAATTCCGGTCTTTTGGTTAAGTTGAACAAATTTTATGCTGAAGTAGTGGAAACTGGGTTATTACATCGTCTAGTTAACAAGTATAATTATTTTACACTGCTAAATTTAGACTATCGCCGTCCAGAAAGCTTTCATCTTGGAAGGATTGCATCTATATTTGAGTTTCTTTTTGGCGGACTGTTTATTGCGTGTAGTGGTTTCGTCATAGAATGTACTTTGCATTGTATTGCTTCTCAGAAGAGACAGGTTTACAATCTCAGAATAATCGTCAAGCTATAACAAACTTTGGTTAATTCTTTCATCAATCTGCAGGGTGTGTTACTCATAATACCTAAAGTATAACTGATGTTTGTTCTATTCAGTGTATTATGTGCTTATTTGTTATAGCTTATTGTTATCTAAAGGTTTGATTGAATCATGACTTTTAATTTGATTAACCAGTTGGGTAAACTAATGATTGTGGTCTGACTACATAAATTGATTCGATATAGCTCACCGAGTTTGGTGCAGTTTGCAAACTAAATTCAATTGACCTTTGTGCCAATTGATTCATAGTGTAAATATACTCGCTAGATAGTAATAATAATATCAGAACCGCCTTCTGACGGAGATGCAAGACAAGCTAATCGTGACCTAAGTAGGGCTCTAGGATATTAATAGACTAACGGCAGAGTAAGTCGGGGTCAGAAATGACCAAGCTGAAACACAGGCAAGGTAGGTGGCTTGTCTAGTACGACCGGTGTTAACTCTCTGAACCTGGGCAGCCTTACCAATTTTAATGGTAGGCTAGATGAAAGTGTTTCCCAATGGTTGGAAAAATTTAAACTCCCTGCTAAGGTAGGCGGTTCCCTCCAGAAGAATTGGCGCTTGAAACATGTATTGGCAATGCCACGGTGAAGTAAATTCGAACTCATGAAGGACGACTGATGCGGGTGGAATACAGGACTAGCGGCTTGATCAACATCATTTCTGAAGTTTCCACTAATCCACAAACGCTGCAAGCCGTTCTAGCTATCTAGACTGGCTGTCCCATCTATCCCATCTAGCTGGTTTGGGGCACGGAACTGGAGCTCTTCTATCGGGTGCTGGAGACGCAGTTGGTCGAGTAATAGAGGCAGCAATAGAAGGAATTGCAGATGTAGCAGTGAGACTCGGAAACGGAGCCGGAAAAATTCTATCGGATGTTATACAGGACCTGTCCAAATGCTGGTAAACTTGGCTATCCTAAATGTACAATTGCACTAGGATTTATACCTGCTGATTAGGAATAGGCGCTGGGTGATGGGACTGTTCAGCAAAGAAACCAAATCCCAAACACCCCCGGCGGAACCGGACGAGGATGTGGAACTGGCATCGTTGAACTTTGATAGTTTTCCTCCTACGGATAGCTCATCAGTATTCCACCGGAAAACACATACGTCGGATGAAATGCCTAATTCAGTGGTGTCTGAGCCATGGCCGCCAAGATGCCAAGATACATCTATGGTATCAGCCAATACCCTGCTACTCCCCTACCGAATATTCCTATCAAAATAACTGGGATTGTCAGAAACACTCTTGTTGACATTGGTTCTGTCATCCCACCGATATCGAAAAGAATCTCCCAACAGCTGACAAAACTGGAGAAAAGCAACAAAAGGGGCATTTTCTCCACAGGCCATGAACTAGGCTTGCTTGGTGTTATTCTAGCAACTTTTCGAATAGGATCGAGGACACTAGACGTTATCGACCTTAACGATATGGACGAATATCGGATCGTTGCATCATGGCCAGGTTAGGTCCCGTTACTGTCGACTTCAGTAAGCCATCAATCCTCATCGGCATAAATCGAAATGGATGGAACTCAGGAAACAAGCATTAACACCTGCCGAGTCCAGTCAACTTGATTATTTCTCCAGTGAAGTTATTTTCGAAGCGAACGCCGTTGACGAACGAGGGACGTGTTTCCTGCATTTTTGAAGCAAGGAACTTGTACCAATCATCGCAACCAATACTTGGTGCTGGATTACTGGTCAGACCAAAGGAAGACACTGTACCTGTCAGACTTCTCAACCCAACTCCCAATAAAGTTGTTGTTCATAAAGGACAAACCTTGGGAAGCCTTGAACCAATGCCGAATATTGCAAATCTATCCATTTTCAGCGTCTCTGCTGACACAAGGGAAGAATTGGATTCCTCCTGAGGTACTAAACTAGGTATCCCTTGAAAGTGCTAATATCGCATCGGACCAGAAGAATCAACTGCTGCAATGCTTTAGGCAAACACGTGTCAGTATTTGCTGCATCCAAGTACGACTTGGGTCTGACGACAGTTGTTCAGCATTTCATCAATATCGCAAATCATGCACCCATGAAGCAACGACCTTATAGGATACTGGTGTCACAAGAAGATGTGTTGCAGAAACACATAAACGAAATGCTAGAAAAAGGAATAATCCGAATAATCCAACCTCCCAGTGGTCATATAGTGATCGTCAAGAAAAAGGACGGATCTGACCGTTTTTGTGTGGATTATCGCGAGTTAAACTTAACTCGCATAGACACCTCTCCCCAACCCAGAATCGATCAACTGCTGGATTCAATCAGAGGAGCTAAATACTTCTTTTCTAGGCTTGAGTTCAGGATATTGGCAATTTCAGATGGACACAAACGATAGAGCAAAGGCAGCTTTCATGTCATTTCTTGGACTCTATGGATTCAGTTGCATGCCATTTGGCTTGGCAAATGCTCCAGCTACGTTCAAAAGATTGATGAAATTTACTCTAGCCGGATTGAACCACAATATCCGTCTTAGCTATGTGGATGATATTTTGATTTACAGCAATACCTTTGAGCAACACCTAAATGACATAGAAAAGATGTAACTAAGACTTATAAGAAATATAATCTCAGACTAAATCCTCCAAAATGTTGGTTTGCTCGGTCATCAGTACCTTTCCTTGGTTATGTGGTTTCGAAGCGTAGCCTTGAACCAGATCATCAGAAGAGTTCAGCATTATCCAAATTATCCAACTCTCGAAACGGCGCAGGAAGTACGGCGGTCTCTCGGACATGAATCTTATCGCCGTTTCGCAAAGAATTTTGCTAAAATCGTTGGTCCACTTAATCAGCTCATGAGAACATCTGAAAAGTTAGCATGGACGAAACTCAGAAAAAGGCTATTGAGATCCTACGTCTCAAGCTGATTATAACCCCTATCCTTGCATTCCCTGATTTTTCGAGACAGTTCATCATGCAATGCTATAGTAGTGGAACGGGACTAGGTTGCGTATTTAGCCAGACCTTTCAAGAAAAAGAAAGTGTCACTGCTTACGCAAGTACAAGTTTGTCGAAGTCCGAAACAAATTACCATTCGGTCGAGTGAGAAGTTCTCGCACTGATATGGGGTTTTGAGGATTTTCGATGTTACGTTTATGGGTGACAATTTAAGGAGATGTCTGACTGTCAGCCTCAAATGGCTACTTTCTTGCTTGATGGCTTTAATGGATAGACGGGCTTTAAGCAAACAAGGATTCGAATCGAAATTGAACACGACTAGAAAAGTCAAATGCCAGTGCTGATGCCCATAGTCCAATGTTTGTGCCCATCTCTGCTATGGACGATACCAACCTTGAGAAAGCTCAGCGCGACCAATTGATCAAAACGATTATAGACTGCTTGGAGAATGACAAATTGTTTCATGAATTGCATAGAGCTAGCAGACAGCTGGCGGAACATGCCAAGATGGTCAACGGGATTCTGTGCCATGCAACTATGAAGAGTCGATGCAGGGCAATTGTCATTATTCCAGCAAACTTGTATCCTACAGTTTTGGAAACTTTCCACGATAACTCTTTGACTGGTCATCTAGGACTTGCGAAAACCTATCGACGGATCAAGAAATGATAACTACTCAGATGAGATCCTTCGTAAAGTCGTGGATCAAATGTTGGACGACTGTGGTCGGCGAAAGCGTCCAGTCAAAACACCAAGGGCTTCATTAGTGCCCATACCACCAGCGAGTCATGGCAAAGAGTACACGTGGATGTCACGGGTCCTTTGACCTTGTCACAAAGACGTTACCTGTATTTGATTTAATTACAGGACTTCTTTACGAAATTCCCAGAAGCATTCCAAATATGACTTTTGAATCCATCGCATGCTGTCTGTTTGAAGAAATCATTACGGTCGAATAGAAATGTTTTGTTATGCAGGTTCAACGACGTGGCAAAGAATACAAAACCGGAGAGCGACATTCAGCTGATTTTTTCTTGCAACCACTGAATGAGGCCGCTTCACACAAAAGAGAAACGGTTAGAACGATAGGTACCATTCAGGAACATACATGTAGGCCAATAAGTGACAAGAATGCATAAAATATCCTTGGGTAGCAATTTACCCTGCACATGCTAGCTACCCGAAAAAACTGAGGATACGATGGATAACACATATGAATCACTCACTACGATGTGCTACAAACACATTCATACTAGCTAAAGTTTGACCAAAAAATGTAGGAAGCGAAATTGTTTTGTTTCTACTGAATTACCGATACATTTTTACTGCAGCAATGTACATATTTTCTGAACCTTCTTGGCATGAACTTTCTTTTGGTTGATAAACAAATTTAGAAAATTTAAAATTCATCAAAAGCCGGCTTTTTAAGTTTTGAAAAAACGGCAGACGCCAGAAACTAGCCGTTAGCCGAAAATTAGCCCATGTCCCAAACATATTGAATCCCCCGAATATAAGCTTATTTCGTCAAGAATTGCGATAGTTATTCAATTTTTTTCGATTTTCAAAATCCTTTGATCTTTGCCACTTTTCCAACTTTGACTGGATATTACTCGCGACTCACTCAATGGAAAATTTTTCAATTGGATTTCTAGAACCGCTTACGTGTCAGCTTTCATGTGATGTATGTAGTTTTTCAAAATTTGAAAGTAGATTTTTTCGAAAATTACCACCTTTTGACCCAAAATTTCGACAATGCAAATCCTGCAAAAGCGAGTAAAAATAGCATAATCATAAAGTTTGACCAGAGCTCACTCCAATGCTATAATGTTTTCTACTACTGCTACTAGCTATGTTGCACCCGCAACGAAGTTTTAAACAATTTCGCATTTTAGCTGGTTTTTGGCTAGTTTACACCATTTGCGGCAACTCAATGCGACATAGCACAACTTGTCAGAAATCAGCTGAAAGAGGGAAATTGTTTAAAAATTCATTGCGGGGAAAATATAAGTCGTAGCCACAAAAACATTATATCGTTGGATTCAGCTCAGATTAAACTTTGTAATTATACTACTTTTACTCGCTTTTGTTGGATTCGCATTGCCGAAATTTCGGGTCAAAAAGTGGTATTTTTCGAAAATATCCATTTTCAAATTTTGAAAAACTGCATGTATCACATGAAAGCTGGCACATAAGCGGTTCTCGAAATCCAATTGAAATTTTTTCCATTGAGTGAGTCGCGAGTAATATCCAGTCAAAGTGGAAAAAGCGGCAAAGATCAAAGGATTTTAGAAATCGAAAAAATTGAATAACTATCGCAATTCTTGACGAAATTAGCTTATATGCGGGATTCAATATGTTTGGGACATGGGCTAATTTTCCAACTTTCCGAACAGCTAATTCCTGGCGTCTACGGATCTTTCAAAACTTAAAAACTCGGCTTCTTTAGATGAATTTTAATTTTTTAATTTGGTTTTCAACCAAAAGATAGTTCATGCCGTGACGGTTCAGAAAATATATACATTGCTGCAGCAAACATGTACCGGTAATTCAGTATAAACAAAACAATTTCGCTCCCTACATTTTTTGGTCAGACTTTAGGTGCGTTCACTCGCTGACCACCAGGGTTTTTTTTTGGTTTTCGGATTTGCGTCAACCTTGCGTCCAGCTAATTTTAAGTTGCGTCCCGTTAAGAAATTTTGCGTCCAGGTTAATTATTGTTTTAGCGTGTTTTATATGCAAAAATTGTATTCCTTATAAAAATGCCGAATATTTCTTTAATAAATTAAACATAATTAAACATAATTAAACATAATTTAATCGTCTGAAAAAGTACTTCGAACGGTGATGCTACTGGACAGTAATGCACGATTACAAAATATGTGAAATATGCCCTATATAGACGACGGGGGGTCTGGGGGGCGGAGCCCCCCAGAAGTTGAGAAAATTTTTTGCGATTACGGTAAAATCCGTAATGCAAATGTTCAAATCGATTTAATTCGCATCTGTTGTATCTAACACATATCATGACCAATTTTTGATATTATTGACACACATTATTCAGATGTTTTGATGTTATAGTTAAACTAATTAAGAATTAGTTAAATAGCTATAAAATTAATATCAATCAGAACAAAGGCAGTAATCGTGTGTCGAAAACTCTGAGAACTAATGAATTCCCGGAAACATCATGACAAACAAGCTGCGGGGGGTCTGGGGGGCGGAGCCCCCCAGAAGTTGGAGAATTTTTTGAAATTACGGATAAATCCGTAATGAAAATGATTAAAAAGATTAATTTGTCATCAGATACATTTAGCTAAAATACCTAATGCATTTTTTGTGTAAATTACATTTGTAAATTATAGAATTTTGAGTTGTTTTCATTTTGAGAAGTCAGTATCAATAAACAAAGAGCGTGCATGCGATGCGTAGTGCAGTATTAATCAAAGGCAAGAACAGTGAAATATTAACGTTGGTTACGAATAACGATTGATTAACCCTTTAATGCCTGAATTTCTTCAGGACAAACGTTTTTCGATGACTGCGCTAGAATGCTTTAAATGAACCAAACCAAAAATTGGATACTCTACAAATTTGGTTGACTTTTGGTAATTAAGGGATTAACCCCCAGAAGCTGAAAATGTTTTGAAAATCCAGTCAAGAACAAAATTTAGACTTTAAAAATGCCATTGTATGAACCTCATTACATTACAGGATCCCAAAAATTTGGATAATCGGCTACGGCTACAAATTTTATTAATAATGGGCTTTGACCTGTTATGTATCCATACAGGTAGATAACTCAACTAATAACTCAACAAGTACTGACACTTTACAAAGCGTTGACATTCGATGACATAGTGGAAAACACCAGGGGGTCTGGGGGGGCGGAGCCCCCCAGAAACTGAGAAAATTTTTGGAAAATATGGAAAAATTGGTACTGGAAATTATGTTGCGAAATCCCGAAATAATGTTGCGTCTAGCTTGCGTCCCGTTAAAATTTCGTTGCGTCAAGATAAGAAACTTTGCGTCCAGACGCACTTCTGGACGCAAAAAAAACACTGCTGACCACTCTGCCAGACTGATACTAGTATTTGGCGGGCGTCGCCAGTGGCGTACCGAAATCTAGTTGCAGCTTTAGGTTTTTGAACCTCTGATTGAAAAGGAATTGAAAAGTGTTTCTGCCCTGTGGTCCCAGTCACACCTGTTGTTTAAGTGTAGTCATGCAAACAAAAACATAGACCCTGACCTAATTGCTGAGACAGGTGAGTAAGTAAGAGTATTTGCCAGGCTAAGCCTGGTGAGTAGTACGCACAAGGGGTAATATATCTTGAAATAAGTGAAATAGATACTATATATTCTTAACTAATTAGTGAATAATGTGTTCTTACGTTATTTTCATCAGTAAGTTGGAATTTTTCTAAGCTCCCTGTTTGCTGTTTAAGTATTTTATCTAAGCTGCGTAAGAACATCTTCTTTGAGTGTCCTCTATTCATACAAGTTTCAAATAGGTCATTATAGTCCTTTCTGAGATGAATTAATTTGTCATTGATTTCACAGATTCGTGTTAATTGACAGATTATTGTATTTTTCATGATTTTACTGGATATAATAGAGTCTGCGGGAGGGAATTTGTAAGTAGAAAAATCGAAATTCTCCCTTTTTTCATACGTTTTAGTAGTGAAAGTATCATTAGAGATACTTATGTTTAAGGGGGGGGGCTACGAACGGTTTTGCCCAACTTCTTCAGAGAGACCTACCTTTTGGCAAATGATTAGCTAACATATCAAGGTTAAATAGTCCGTAGTGGGCATTATTATATCTAACACACATCGATTCTGGCACTACGCCAAAGTCGATATTTTGGTGCCAAAGTGGGTTTTTTGAAAAAGCATTTCTAGCATCTAGCATTTCTAAATATTGAAGCGAAGTTTAGTGACCTAGCTTTCTGCACATCTTGGTACACTCACTGGCCTGTAATGCGCAAAGTTTCAGCCGATTCTACCACAGTACTTTGGAGTAATTGACGCACATCTTCGAAATGGCACCAAAAACAGCGACAATATCGATTATGTAATCTAGCACTGCGAACGCAGGGATTAACGAAATCACGTCATTTTTACATAAGTTAAGACAGATACTTGGAGTATTAATTGGAGTAAAGTTGGGCTCCTTTAATAAACCACAGCTCTTCTGATGACTCCACAGGGCGCTACGCTGCATGGAATTCTTTCAAACTTTAAACTATTTTACACTAAACCTAATACATTATATGGCAAAAGACTAGCTAGCTTTTCCAACATCGAACTTTTAGTGAAATTCGTAGCCCCCCCCTTAAGTCCAATACATTAGGTTCATTACTTGAATTTACTTTTAGTTCTAAATCTGAGGGATAACGTTTAGTTTGATTTCTTTCCAAGACGTTTTGGTCATTAATGGTTGTGATATCGTCAACGTATCTATGTAGATAAGAAACTTTAGCCAGATGTGAATTATCTTTGTCGGCTATAAATTTATGCTCAAAATAGTTTAAGGTTAGATTAGCTATAGTTGGAGCAGCATTTATTCCCATTGGTATACAATTTGTTGAAGAAATAATTTGTTGCCCATTTTAAAGTAAGTGTTATCTATTAAAAACTGTAACATATTTATAATATCGGTTTTTGTGTTTGTAGTACATTTAGGTGCACCGTTTCCCCAATACACTTTGCCATATCGTGTATGACTGTGGATAGTCACGTCGTTGTTTATTATATGGCTTAAAGCAGAAATTATACTGTTATACTGCAATGTAATATGCAATGTTATAGTCATAAGTATTAATTGTTTGGGACGTTTTAATTATATTTAACTGTTTTAGTGTTTTTAGTGTTAAATATCAGCAACTTTGAAAGGTTGAAATCAGTGCCATAAACCATTCTCAACGTCCGGGGGTGTGGCTCAGCGGTAGAGCGCTCGACTGCAGATCTAAAGCTCGGTGGTTCCTTCCCCGCCCTGGACATTTTTCTTCACATCTTTCAGATCCTGATTTCAACCTTTCACATTAGTATAGGTTTATTGCTATCGATGATTACATTGAAAGGATTGTAGTACATTCTAATATTTTACTTAGCCTTTTCTACTTATGGAAATAAGCTTGAGTATTTTATCTAGGGTAATGGAAGGCAGTTTATTGTTGTCATTACAGCTGACATTAAGAGATTTACAAAATGTATTTATTCTATTTATTATACGAAGAGTGTATAATAGATAAGAGTATGACACTCTTACAAATCATGCTAGGTATGCTCGGCTGATGTTAGGTATGCTCGGCGCATTAACTCGTAACCCCCCACCCCCCCCCCCCCCGGAACTACACGCTTTCATATAAGCGTGTGTCTGCTCGCTGATTGGCCCATTAGCCTAAGGCTTACTGTAGGTAATTTATTAGTTATTTTAATTAATTAATTATAACTTTAACTAGGTTAATGCAATTAAAAAACTAATTCGAAAACCTTGTAGGATTTTTTCTGCTCTTTCTAATGATATAAAAATTGTTACACACTACACTCCTTCGAATTTTTGTATTATGAAACAATTTTTATATCATTTGAAAGAGCAGAAAAATGCTACAAAGTTGTCGAATTAGTTTTTTAATTGCATTAACCTAATTAAAGTTATAATTAATTAATTAAAATAACTAATAAATTACCTACAGTAAGCCTTAGGCTAATGGGCCAATCAGCGAGCAGACACACGCTTATATGAAAGAGTGTACATAGTGCAAAGTGGGACCCCCCCGGAAGTTCCGGGGGGGGGGTCCCGAGTTACGCACCGAGCACACCGAGCATGATTTGTTCATGCTAGTGTAAGAATGTCATACTCTTATCTATTATACACTCTTGATTATACTATTTTCATTATCTGGTTGAATTCACGATATTTTCATAATACAAAAATTCGAAGGAGTGTAGTGTGTAACAATTTTTATATCATTAGAAAGAGCAGAAAAAATCCTACAAGGTTTTCGAATTAGTTTTTTAATTGCATTAACCTAATTTAAGTTATAATTAATAAATTAAAATAACTAATAAATTACCTACAGTAAGCCTTAGGCTAATGGGCCAATCAGCGAGCAGACACACGCTTATATGAAAGAGTGTACATAGTGCAAAGTGGGACCCCCCGGAAGTTCCGGGGGGGGGGGGAGTCCCGAGTTACGCACCGAGCATACCCAGCATGATTTGTTCATGCTAGTGTAAGAATGTCATACTCTTATCTATTATACACTCTTGATAATACTATTTTCATTATCTGGTTGAATTCACGATAAGGGTTGTTGTTTGTAGTATATATTTAGTATTCCTAGTTTCTTAAACACTGAATAAATGTAAAATCCATTACAAATGATAGCTATATTTTGTAATGCCTTATCTACAGGAGCAAACACAAATTTTTCCTTATAACTGCTTAATAAGTTATGTAAGTCGCATGTTTGATATGGGCTATTATCAATAGTTACATTCTTTATGAAAGATGAAATTTGTCTTTTCACCTTATTACCCTATATATGCAGCTTTCGATTGTCCCAATGATATTTCCTGATTATTTCTTCAATATATTTATTGATTCCTTCATAAGTATCCTTAACGGATTGTAGTTTGCAAGATTTTTGTGGAATACTATACTTATGACCCTTACTGAACAAGGATTCTAATGTATCATTTTCTAATACTTTACAATTACCAGTGTTTAGTATGGTTGTGAACATTATCCTTAAATTGAGATCGATGGCAATCGCATGAAAAACCATTTTCGAAATAAGATTTCAACCATGCATCACAATCGAGGGAGTTAATAGTATCGTTATAATTAAATGTTTCACTTGCAATAGGTTTTTATATTTAAAATTTTCCGTTCTACTATTTAAATAACGCCATCATTGTTTACACTTATCAAATAGAGACTGAAAATTTACCTTAACTGTTAGTAGATATGTGCACGCAATTCAGTTCCAGTAGCACAACCTCCTGTGGCTATAACGGCCCAACAAGAGCAGGTTCCTTCGCGTCTAGGAGGTATCACTACCCCACTACCACCCGTTACAACAAGGGTACACAATACATAAGAGTATGACAAGCGTCATACGCTATGTATTATGAGCTCGCTACATCCTCCGCGTCCGCACATATCGGCTCACCTTCCCCGCATAAATCAACACCCCCTTGACCCCGCCCCTGTACATGTACGGGGTCCAAACGGGGATCTGGTCTATGTTAGTATACTTACATGTTAAGCTTGACGAGGGCCCAATTTGCGTAAGCTTGTGATTCACAAATCTCTGTATAAGATATACAAGCAAGAGCCCGTTCCCCGTTTGGACCACGTACATCTATAGAGGCGGGGTGAGGGGATCTGATTTGTGGAGGGGTCAGCCGAAAACGCGCATCGGATGTAGCGTGCTTATAATGACTATTCCAAGCTTAAATTTTCCTCACACGGGATTCAATACACTATCTGTGCAACACAAACCATTAGTTTGTTCAAACAAAGAGCCACTAGTTTGTTTAATCAGTAAAACAGAAACTATTTCTCAAAATGTGAACGATAGCAATGCGTCAGTGGGAGCTGTTGCGTCAATGACCATTGTACCTTCAACAACGTCAACGACTTCAGATGTGCACAGTTCCGCCATTACTATGAGGGACTGTGACCAATACGTTTATTTCTGACGAAGCTATTACGCTGAGAAGCCAAGCGTGCTCAGCGTAGAAGGTCCTCAGTCGGGCCAGGATCCGGTATTATCTGCTCAATCTGCTTTCATCGTTCAACTTCAATTCCTGTAAACCATGGATTCTTGTGTGAAAGGTTGAAATCAGGATCTGAAAGATGTGAAGAAAAGTGTCCAGGGCGGGGATCGAACCGCCGAGCTTTGGTTTAAGAAGTAGAACGCTTTACCACTGCGCCACATCCCCGGACGTTGAGACTAGTTTATTACGCTGATTTCAACCTTTCTGGGTTGCTGATATTTAACATACTCCCCTTGCTAATTGAAATTCGGCCTCGAATTTCCAGGAATTGCAGGTCGGTCCTCAAATCCAAGTACCATGTGGTGTAAGGGCGGCTCCCCGGCTGCCTCCTAACCTGAGGCCATATTATACCTTCTTTCTTCTTCAAAGCCGGGAGCCTTTACATCAAACACAAGAACCATATAACCATATATATTAACCCTTTGCACCATGAGGACCACCATATACCAAACCAATTATCTCAAGGACCTGCAATTCCACAATTCCCTGGCATCACAAACGACTTCATCTTCTCAGAGCGGTAAGGACACGGCACGGTCGCCAAATGTGAAAGGTTGAAATCAGGATCTGAAAGATGTGAAGAAAAGTGTCCAGGGCGGGGATCGAACCGCCGAGCTTTGGTTTAAGAAGTAGAACGCTCTACCACTGCGCCACATCCCCGGACGTTGAGACTAGTTTATTACGCTGATTTCAACCTTTCTGGGTTGCTGATATTTAACACTTGTACCACTTCAGTCCGCTTCCACGACCAACTGGACCGCCGCTTAATCTGTCTAGCGGAGCTACTGAAGTAAAGAAACCCCCACATCCATTGCTGACTAAAACTCCAAACTAAAATGAACTGTTTACTTAAGGGGTTCTATTTTTTGGTCATTTTTTCGACTTTCTCCGATCTCGCTTGTTTTTACATATTTTATTGTACAAACGGTATATTTTAACGAGTTTTTAAAATTAAAGTTGTAAGTCTTACGGTTATTGAGTAATTTCACCTCGAAGTTGAGATTTTATGTGTTAAACATAGGAAATTAGAAAAGTTGTCACTTTCACGTGCGCCAGAGAAATCTCACGAATGGCAAAATGGATCAGTTCAAGCTTTAAATCATATTACTTCCGTGTTTCCGATCTGTGAATTGTAGGAATCAGAATTTTAAATTAGCTCTTGAAAAAATTTTAATGAATTTTTGAAGTATTAAAATTTGAACTGATACGAAATTTTAATACTTCAAAAATTCATTAAAAATTCTCAAAGACCTAATTTAAAACTCTGATTGCTACAAACCACAGTTCGGAAACATGGAATTAATATGATATAAAGCTTGAACGGATCCATTTGGCCATTCGTGAAATTTCTCTGGCGCACGTGAAAAAGTGACAACTTTTCTAATTTCCTATGTTTAACACATGAAATCTCAACTTTGAGGTGAAATTACTCAGTAACCGTAAGACTTAAAACTTTAATTTTACAAACTAGTTAAAGTATAACGTTTGGCCAATTAAATACGTAAAAATCAGCGAGACCGGAGAAAGTAAAGAAAATTACAAAAAAAATGGACCCCCCCCCTTAATTGACTTAAATCATTAGCCGCTATCTTCTTTTATTTCGCTCGCTCTGTAGTATGTATATTCTGAAGCCATTTCGCAACTTTTAAATTCACAAGCTAAAATGTAGTCGTTTTTATTTTACACCAGGAGTGTCATATATAAAGTTTTATATTATCTCTAAATTTTGGAATTAATTTTAATGCTGAACTTTCTGTTATGTTATTTTACTTGCTATAAGCAGTCGCATCTTTAGACTCGTGGTATTTTCTGAATCTCGTAGTCCTTCCATTTTGCAGGTAGTCAGTTTTATGCTGTCCTCAATAATGAGCAGATGCTTTCTAGCTGCAGTTCTGAGAAGGTTCACGCCACAACATACGATTTATTAGCAAACTATCTGTAGGATGCAACGACAAGATGCAGTTGAGTCTGAAGAATTATGGTGACTACACAAACTCACAAAATATGCAAACAAAAATCGCTCAATTTGGTTTCAATTTAAAGCGTCTGGTGTGTTTATTTGTCATTACTTATCCGAGCTACAATGTCTCAGCGTACATGCCCTCATTATTGTTCTAAAGTGTTTGCAAGTGTAGCATTCCCAATTCTAAACGTGCCGATAGAAACTAGAATCTGCCTGGAATAAGCGCTATGTAACCTTGAAAAGAATGACAACCTTAACAGTAGGAGGGCTGCCAAATGATATTCCCAATGTATTTCCTTGCTCAGTTTTAGAGTCAATTCCGAAAACATGCTTACCTGGAATAGCTGTTGAGCTTATTCTAGAATTTGGTGATGTTTACAATTACACTATTAAGATTGCTTCCTCTACAGACGGCAAATATGGTGGCTACAATCCAGAAACTAATATATCAACTGGATTTGTGACAGATGTTCTGAGCAGACGAGTACGAGTCACAGTGCCTGCTTTTACGAACACAAAAGAAAGGAGTCAGGTTGTAGCTTTTACAGCGCCTGTTATTCGAGATGGAGCCTCATATGCTGTAAACGAATACTGGAAAGAATCATCCGACTCAGTACTTAAGTGGCACAAAGCCTTGAAGTCCTCTGCTTGGGTTGCCTTCGTTTCCACTTTCATACTTACTCACGTATGGGACTATTACACTGATCATAAAGTTCAACTAGCTCGACTTCTAGCAACTGAGATATTTATTGCCGCGGTTGACGCGGGAATAAGTAGTGATGTAACCTTGTCAAAACGACTAATGCCGCTTCAAAGCCGAAATGCTTTAGAAAATGCAGAAAAGGCAGGATTCCATGCCTATTTTTCAGATGAGGAATCTGCATCGGAAACGATATTCAGAACTATGGCTAGATCAGTCGGCATTGACGATACGAAGTTTATTCTAAACTTGAAAACAGTAAACGACGTCTTCAATCGTATTGAGGCAAACAAATTTGCTTTCACAATTGATGGAACATCATATGTGAAATATATCACTAAGAGTCGTAAAAGTGTTTCATATATAGAAATTCCTGATATGGCTGCAAAAATTGGCTTATCCAGTTTTCTTCATAAAAATGATACGGAATTGTTAAGACAATTGGACACATTTTATCGTCATGCTACACAGTTCGGATTTCTTGAAAAAATGTATAGAAAATATGGTCATGGCTACGACCTAAAGCTGCTGCTGCTGCTGAGACAGCCCGAACCCTTCTATGTTGCGAGACTTTGGACAATTTTTGCTATACTTGTCTGTGGATATTTCACGGCTACTCTTGCACTGGTAGCTGAAGTAGCAGTTTATGAGTAGTTTTAGAACAATGAAAGAACGAACAAAACCAAGATGTGTGGATTGCTTGAAAAACTTGGAAGTTTACGTTGCTTCGAATTTAAATCCGTCTATGCATTGTGTTTATATCGTCAAAACAGCCTATGCAATGATAAATTTGATAAGACAAATGTCCGCTATGGACGGTACCAATCTTAACAAAGCTCAGAGCAAAGACCAATTGAGCAAAACAATTATAGACTGCTTGGGGAATGACAAATACTCTCATGAACATAGGATAACGTGGGGGGGAATGGGGGGTGCAGACCCCCCCCCCAGACCGACAAAAAACGGGTAGACCCCCCTCAGCGAAAAGGAAAAAAGGGTAGACCCTCTTGTCCAGGAAAGAAAAAAGGGTAGACCCCTCAGCGATTTTGACTGAAAATTGGTAATTTTTTAGTAAATTTTAGAGATTTTTTAAAAAAATTTCTTAAAAATCGCTAAAAATTGCCATTTTTGCTAATTTTTGTTCAAAAACCTTAAAAATTCGGAATTTTTGCTAATTTCGGGGCAGACCCCCTTAAAATTTTGGATTTTTTCAGGGGTAGACCCCTCGCCAAGGTCGGGGTAAACCCCCCCCCCCCAGAATCGGACCCCGTGTTAATGTACGCTCATGAATTACCTAGAACTAGCAGAAAGCAGGCGAAACATACCGTAATGTTCAACGGATTCTGTTTTATAAAACTCATGTGGTGCACTTCGGTGCACATGTCCTACTTTATATGTTGCTAATGAACCTCCCTAGGGAGTTGTTAATGACCCGCCTTCGGGCGTTGCTAATGTAAATCCCACCTCCGACTATTGGTTTACCTTATCATACACAATTCATAAAAGTTTACTTTTTGCATTTTAGTGCTACGACAAAAACGAACAGCTCCTCGCGACTTCGATAACGATGAACCCAGTACCTCCAAACGTACTGCCGTCGACCCACCTAGTACAGCGAACTGAAAAGGAAATCGATCACTTCGTCAGAAGTGTCGGAATATTCACAATTTGACTTACGAACGAATCGACAAATTGGAAGTTAAGGCCCGGAAGAATGAAAATAACAACAGCGGCTAACATGATCATCCACGGCTTGGATGACCAGGCCAAAGATGGTCAAACCGAAACCCGTGAACTGTTGACCCGGGTAGTAATGGAACTGCTTATTAATGATACTATTTTGTCAGGCGTGGGTAAAATCAATAAACTGTCTATAACAATAAATAAATTGTCTAATATCAATAAACAACGGAAACAAGCAAAAGTTGTGTGCAAAAGGATTTTTGTAAGTCATGGAGCTCAACTTTTCAAAAGTATTGTGCCGGCTACGCAGTGAAGCTTATTTATTGTCTGAGTAATTTGCCATTTCTTCAGTTTTTAGTTATTTGACATTGCTTCTAAAGCCAAGATTCTAAATGCTTAGCCGCAGTGATTTCAAAAAAGAATGGTAAATGCGAATTCGGAAAATGTGTTTCGGAATTTAAACATACATGACTTACGGCCTTAGAATGAATGCATCATTCATCTGAACATATATGTTAGTTACACCAAGAGTACATAATAACTAAGAGTGTGACAAGCGTCAAGCTCTGTCACACTCTTAGTTATTATGTACTCTTGGTTACACGAAACTGTTATGTTCTCCGAACTCTAACTTAATTTGCATAATAGAGAAAGCATTCATGGCGTCATTACATGAATCCAAATTCCAGTTGCCAGACGGATATATGCATTCTGCAATGCATATACTACTATATACGTATTATCAAGAGTACATAATAACTAAGAGTGTGACAAGCGTCACGCTCTTAGCTATCAAGCTAAAAACATCATCTGCACAATAGCGGCTGATCCCCCCCCCACAACTGAGTATGTGCACTCCAAATATTTTTGCCCGCTATGCCTACGTTCTAAAGCTCAAAAACACAACTAGTCAGTTGGTTCAATGAGCGTCTGTAGCGAGCTTTAGAACGTAGACATAGCGGGCAAAAATATTTGAAGTGCACATACTCAGTTGTGGGGGGGTCAGCCGTTATTGTGCAGGTGATGTTTCATGCTTGATAACTAAGAGCGTGACGCTTGTCACACTCTTAGTTATTATGTACTCTTAGTATTATTGTGTTGTACTAAACCCCCTCCTATGCTCAGCACATGATCGGTTGTGCTAGCTTCCGATTTTCAGTGTAAAGGAGACACAAATGTGCACAGCATAACGTATAATAGCCGGCTACGCTGTGGCGTAGCCGGAAAAACAAAATAAACCTACTATTTCTGTTACGAGACATTATGAAACCACCAAGCAGAATATGAGCGTTTATTTGCGTATGGTTATGCATATATGCATTGAGAAAAAGTTGTGTAAACGTGAAGAATTGTCTATGGATGAAAACGGTTTGAATCCCACTCTTAGCATTTTTGCCTGTGGTAAATTTGATGTTTACAACTTCCCTGAAAATATTATGAATGTTCTTGACCATCCGTTCAAGGAATAGTTGTTTTAGTTTATGTGGTCGTATATGGGTTAGCAGCCGCACATACCGAATCTGAAAGTTTCCTTATAGCAGTTATAAGGTATCACTTGCATCGATACCCGCAGACATGTGACTCTTGTTACTTATATCGGCGATACTTAACCATATACGACATTTGTCTTTTGTTGATAACTTGAATTTTCTTTATGGTTTAGGTAAACCTGCTGTATCTGTTATGAATAAACCTTATTCAGGTACTCGCTGGCGTCACGTCTTCTTAATTTTTACTTTACTCGTATTTAGCAACCGGCAGCAACGGTGTATCTGATGTATCTGTAAATTTTAATTTTAAATATAACTACGATCCTCCCGGGTTGCATTCATCTATCCACGAATTTTACTTTTCACAATAGCCTCCTGGTCGACCAGGGGCCAATTGCATAAAAATCTGCAGATCTACTAGTGCGGATTTGCTAGTGCTAGCATACTAGTTACTAGTGCGGATTTCAAGTGTTGCATAAAACTTTTCCAGCGACTAGACGAAATTAGCTAAGCAAGCCGCTGGAATTGACGGACTCGCAATGCAAGTGCGAGTACTAGCATTGCGAGTGAGATAAAATAGTGAATTACCCATAAATCTTCAAAAAATCGCTATGTTCACAAATATTAACCAAATTTTACAATTTTTTCAGGGTCGTTTGACAATCGATAACTGAAGCTGTTCTGAAAGTTTCATTAAAAAATGCTAGGATTTCCAAAAGTTATCAAAGATTTTCTGACAATCGTCTAGTGACATTTGACTACACGATTTTACTAGCACTAGTAGATTCCTAGCGTACAACTAGTAGATTTTATGCAACTCAGACTAGCTGCTAGTGCTACTAGCAGCTGGCAGCTAGTAGGTCGCTTGATCCGCACTAGTAGTGCTAGTTGCGGATTCCGCACTTGTACTTTATACAACACTCGTATTGCGGAATCCGCAGACTAGCATCTACTAGTTGCGGAATCCGCAACTAGTAGATTTTTATGCAATTGGCCCCAGGAGATCCTGCAAAGGCTCCAAGCTTCCAGGCTAATGTATTTCTTCTAACCTTAACTTCACTCATTATTGGCTTAATTGTTTGGACTTGTCAGCCAGCCATTGCATTGGGCCTGGGAAGCCCCGTGTAATTAAATATCTCCCGCGTCAGCTCCTGTCAGACTATGTCAAAGAGCCAGTTGTAAAACTTGTAAACATAACTAAAACTAAACCTTTATAACTAAACTTTATAACTAAACCTATAACTCAGAACAACACGAACCCATAGCTGCTAATGGTGAGACAATCTTAAGTTGCGAAACCGCAAATTTAGTATACCAAATCACGTGTTTGCGGTGTGATGTGGGTGAAACCAAAAGGCAACCTAGTGTGGGATATTACCCATTAGGGAACTAGTAGCTGGCTGCGCAGCAGCGCAACTCACTAAAAAGTACACGTGGTGTTATCTTCATATGTGTAGCGTAAAGTGTATTCCATTTGATGAAATTGTACAACTTTGAGCTATTTTGACATGTCTTATTCATGAATGATAAAGATGATTTCTTTTTGGGCTAGCTACCCCACTAGCACAAAGTGTATAAAAGAGAGAGAAAGTGTAGTTTTAGTGCAGTTGGAGTTTTGTCAGTTACGGGGTAGGGTGACGTCTATTTAGTTGAGTAGGAGACTTGGGTCAGGTTTAGGTGGTACGGGAGTGGGTAACGCCCTCCCTTGTGCTCTTTGTACTTCACTGTCGTGTTCTCTTCCTATTTTCTAGTGTTTTTGTATGCCTATACTAAAGTTGGAACCAGTATTCTGTATTTACTGTAGTAAAGTCTAGCGGTTGTTTTGTTAGTCAATCGTAGGGAACGGTCGTCTGGGGTGTATAGGTGCTACTACTCTAGTCTGCTCGCTTATCTTCGGTTCTCCTTGTATCTTCTCTCACTTTGCTACGACTGGATGTCACACACTGAACACCTACTTGCAATCGTTTACTGAAGTCCGACATAGTTTATTACAGAGGTACCCACAGAGTATCTCACACCCCCCCCCACTTGCCCCCCCCCCCCCCACTTTTTTGGGATAGAGAAAACCCAGTTATTTGCTATATAAAAATCCCTGTAATCACTTTTAATACATAGGAGAGGAGACCTCACTCTTCTAATGGACAGTAAAAATGAATAAAACATTCCATGTTATAATGCAGTTAGCAAGGAGTAAGGACCTATGAATGAATTCAAATGTTATATACAATGATATTCAAAATAGAAAAGAAAGCATGAATTCACGATATTCTTATAATAGGATAAGTATAAATAAATAATAACTTGATAAAGTATAAATAAACGCATAATTAAACGCAGATTGGGTGTCTAACTTACTTTCGCAGTCAGAAATAAAATCAAAATTACAAAAACCCGCGCCCACGGCGCGAATTTTTTTGAAAAATTGCCGTTTTTATTTTAAACGGAGTAAAATTTGACGATATAGTTCAATATAAATTACATACGAACAACAGTGTTAGGTGCTGGTCAGAAACTCCGGCTCCGGCACCTCTGCCTCCGGCTCCGGTTAACCGGAGCCGGAAGTCGTAATTCCGGCCGGAGCCGGAGCCGAAGCCGGAGCCGGATCCGATCCCTAAATTACATATATACATCGTTTTTAGCATTTTTCAAAATTTGCCCTGTTTATATACGCATATATACTTTATGTTTTAAACTTTATGAAAACTGAAAAAATTTCTGAATTTTCAGCTATTTTTAGTGATTTTTAAGGTAATTAAGCGAAGTTTAGCAATTTTCCGCTAATTTTTTGAAAATTTTCTAATTTTTGGCTAAAAAGTTGCAAAATTCAGGTAGGGGGTTGAAAATTTTTAGGGGAGGGGGGGTCGGCCGAAGGCGATTTGGTTGGGGTGAGGGTGAGGGGTAGAAAATTTTTAGGGGGGAGGGTCGGCGACCCCTCCATTTAGAGTGAGTGGTCCCACCCCCCACCGCCCCCCTAACACACCAAAAATTTTGACCAACTTTACCTCCCCCCCAGATTTTTTGACTTTACCCTCCCCCAACTTTTGGCTACCCCCCCTCGAACCATAGGTGTAACGGAGATTTGGGGTGGGGGAGGCTCCTCCCCCAACTTTTTCTGGGGGGGCCCCCTCTGGCGACCCCCCCCAACCCCCCCCCCCAGGACCCCCCCCAACCCTCCCCCAAAAAAATTTTTCATTTTTTATGCCAAAAATCGCATTTTCAGCCGTTTCTAGTGATGAAAAACATCTAACCATAAAGTAATTTTAACATTAGACATTGGTTTTAAACTCAAAAACTTGATTGCCAACATGTTTCCAAGTCCAAAATAAGGTCAATATTGAGTCATAGATCCATAATACAGTTAAAAATGTGTATTTCTCATAATAATAAACAGTTTAAGCCAACAATTTCGACATTTTTGAAAATTTTTTCAAAATTTACCCTAAAAATACCCAATTGTTGGCCATTTTTCGCGCCTTCGGCGCGACTACCCCCCCCCCCCCCCAGTGGGGGGGGCACGCCCCCCCCCAAAAAGTTTTGGGGGAGGGTTGAAAAAAGGCTTGGGGGGGGCTACCCATAGTTTCCCTGGAACTTTGGGTCTGGGGGGGGGGTAAATCTTGGCCGACCTCCGAAATGTGATGGGGGGTACCCCCCAACCCCTCCCCAGAATTCGGACCTCAGAAATTTCGAAAAATGGCCAAAAAATGCAAAATTTTTTGTAATTTAGCCCTTTTTTCATCAAAATAAGGCTTGTTCTTAAGGTTTTAGGCGCTTTTGCACCGTTTTAAAGCGATTTTAGGTCAAAATTTTAGAAAAATTTTTCAAAAAATGACCATTTTTCGACCAAGTTTAGCTAACTTTTTGGGTCCAAAAATCGTTGGGGGGGGTTCGGGGGGGGGGGTAGCCAAAAGTTGGGGGAGGGTAAGTCCAGTGGCGGATCCAGGATTTTGTAAAGGGGGGGCCCGCTGAAAAATTTTTCTGGGGGGGGGGTAACCAAATTTTTCGGGGGGGGGGGGGTAGCAGAAATTTGCTTTTTCCAGGATAGGACCATAGGCGAAATATTTTTACAAGAAAATATTGTGTATGGAAAGGTTAGTTCACTTGCCAATTGGAAAACAACTATATCCCGTGAGTGAAGCGAGCGTGAGTGAGTGAGTGAGTGAGTGAGTGAGCGTGAGTGATTTAAATGTTGACCATCATAGCTCATATTAACTTTTTCATGCCACTGCAAGGAGCATTTTTCCTACTTGTATATATATATATATTATATATATATATATATACATACAATATAAGTCGGTATATAGTCATAAAATAAACTGAAGGCGTTGAGTACAATTATACTGACAAAGCAGGAAAGGAAACAAAATAGAAGACACTTTAAGAGACAGAAGTTCTGTCACAGAACTAAGTATACGTCATAAAGCAGCACAGAAGTATAAGTGCGCCGCAGGCGAAATTTTTTAAAAATTTGTGAAATTTATTAAAATTATGCTTAATTTTCACTCAAAATATGCATATAAACAGCTGAAAAAATTTTCTAGGGGGGGCCCGGAATGTCAAAGGAGGGGGCCCAAATCGCAAAGGGGGGGCCCCGGGCCCCCGGGCCCCCCCCTGGATCCGCCACTGGGTAAGTCAAAAAATCTGGGGGGGGGGGTAAATTTGGTCAAAAATTTTGGGGGGCATACCCCCAACCCCCCCCCCCCAAAGGAAACTATGGGGCTACCCCCCCCCAATCCCCCCCCCACCTTACACCTATACCTCGAACCCCCCAAGGATTTTTGGACCCAAAAATTGGCTAAATTTGGCCGAAAAATGGTCATTTTATGAAAAATTTTTCTAAAATTTTGACCTAAAGTCGCTTTAAAACGGTGCAAAAACGCCTAAAATGTTAAAATCAAGGCTTATTTTGATGGAAAAAGGGCTAAACTACAGAAAATTTTGCATTTTCAGCCATTTTTCGAAATTTCTGAGGTCCGAATTCTGGGGGCTGGTTGGGGGGGTATATACCCCCTGGCATTTTTTTAGGGTTTTGAAAGTGGGGGGGGGGGGCTTCGCCCCCCCCCATAGGGAGGGGGAAGTTGGGGGGCTTCCGAAAAGTGGGGGGGGGGGGGCGAGCCAAAAGTAAAATATACCGAAATTTTTAGCGAAAAATTAGCATTTTTAAGGTAAAAACGCAAAAAATCGCTGTTTTTAAGCTTAAAATGAGCTTATAAGTCCATAAATTAGCTAAAAATTGAGAAAATTTTTGAAAATTTGACCTCAAAAACCTAATTTTTTGACACTTTTGGGCGACCACCAAAAAAGTGGGTGGGGGCTTGCCGAAAAGTGGGGGAGGGGGGCGAATGTGGGGGGGCTCCGAAAAGTGGAGGGGGGAACCGAAAAGTGGGGGGGGGGCCCCCCCCCCCCCCCCACAAAAAAATGCCAGTACCCCCCATCACATTTCGGAGGTCGGCCAAGATTTACCCCCCCCCCCCGAGACCCAAAGTTCCAGGGAAACTATGGGCACCCCCATTTTAGTCGCCTACCCTCAAATGCTTTCGGGCGATGTAGCGGCGCCAGGATTTTTTGAAGGGGGGGGGGCCCGACCCATAAATCCGGTGACCTTTTTCAGGGAAATCCAAAATTTTGCCACATTTCTCAAATTTTAGTAAAAAGTGTTTCGATTTTTGCCGATTTTTAGCAAAAATTTGCCGATTTTTGAAACAATTAAAACACTCAAACTATATATGCATATATATAAGCTGAAAAAATTTTTCTATGGTGGGTCCGACACCCTGGCGCCGCCTCTGGATTGCCCCTAAAAAGTTTCGAACCACTACCTAAATTTTTGAAAATTTAGCCAAAAGTTCTAAAATTTTCAAAAAATTACCAAAAAGTTGCGAAAAATTGCTAAAATTCGCTTATATACGACCTGAAAAATAGCTGAAAAGTGAGAAACGTTTTCAGTTTTCTACCGAAAAATCGATTTTTGCCACACCCCCCAAAGTTTTCTTACCCCTCCCCCAAAATCGAATTTTTCAGACTCCCCCTCCCCGTTTTTGCCAGGCCCCCTCCTTGCCATTTTTCCGGGCACTTTAGAGTTTTGGGTGGGAAGGCCCAAATCCTGGGGGGGACCCAAGTCTGGGGGAGAACCGACTTCTGTGGGGGCCGCTCCACCCCCTCCCTCCCTGGAGGAAAAAGCCAGACTTTACTCCTATGTATGATTTCAACATTAGACTCACAGATGTTTTATACTCGAAGCTTAATTGCCAACATGTTTTCCAAGGTCAATATTGAGTATGAGTCCATGAAACCGTTAAAAACGTGTATATTTCTCGAAGTAATAAACACTTTAAGCCAACAAATTGGACTTTTTTGAAACATTTTGCAAAATTATTTCTAAAATATATACCCAATTTTCGGCCAATTCGCGCCGTAGGCGCGGCGACTACCCCCCCCCCCCCAGTTTTTGGCGGGGGTGTTTTGCAACCCAAAATCATGTAAAACTATATATTATATATAGTACGTACAAGTCTAGTTTTGTATGGTTTTTCTTGTACAAAACTAGTTTTGTACGGCTGTGGCCGTATATACAATTCTAGTTTTGGACGTACAGAGCTGTTTCAATAAGATTGTGGCTTTTATTTTCTATTTTTTATAGCGCGGCGGGAAAAATCCATCGCCAGTGTGAGTCACCCATATGAGCTAGATCTTAAAGAGCGTCCAAAACTACCCTAGAGGGTGTATTATTGTAGCTCCCGCTACCTCTAAGCGAATTTTTTGGGACTTTGAAAATTTTGAAATTTTTCGCCCGAACATGGGGTCAGATAGGGCCAACTTTGGGGGTCACCCTGAACTACTGGAAAGCCCTAACCCAAAACGGATTACAGCTTCACAGGGGGTATGTCTCGAACTTCACGACAGTGTATGCAATTTGGCACTAGTACCTGTGGTGCGATCTGGGGGTGACCCAGACTCGGCGGGAAAACCCAAATTTCAAAATAAAAATCTTTTCTAACCATTAGCAGCAAAGGATGAATTCATGCATTTCTTAGCTCACTAGAGCTTCCTGATCAATTTGGTATAGATTTTGCTTGGGTTCAACCTTCTATGTATGATCCAGGTGGCCCAAATCTTACACGGTGCCATTTCAAGCCAAATTTTTGAATTTCGTCAAAAATCGCAAATTTTCAATAAAATATAGGTCGGGTTTGACTATGAATAAATGAATGAATGGTATATATCAAATAAAAGCCCTTGATGAGATGAACATTTTTGTCATTGGAGGACCCGTCCAAAGTGGACCCAGCGGCCTGTGGCGTGGGGATCGGGACCGGTCAAAAATGTTCAAAATTAAAAATTTCCGGAAGTGGCCAAGTTCGGTATCAAATGAATGCCCTTGATGAGGTGAACAATTTTTGTCATTGGAGGACCCCTTCTTTAGGAAAAATTGCGTTCTTTCAGATCATCCCAATCCCCACACAGCGCGAAGACCCCCCTCCGGGTAGGCGTTTGAACCGCCCCTTTATTCTGTTTGCCCAGAAGTCCTTCGAAAAGGTTTCCACATCTACGTGTACGTACGGAAACAATTGCGTTATTTCAGATTGCACCAATCCCCACGCAGCGCGGCCCCCCCCCCCCCCCCCCCCTTCCCCCGTGGGCGTCCGGCCCTCGCACACTTCTATCTTCTTGTATCAACCCTGTGGAAACGGTTTCTTATCCACATTGTCGTACAGAAGCAATTGCGTTCATTCACATTTTCACAACTGTTTTTCGCCGACGGCTTATGTGTAACCTTACACACCTCTCCAAAATTTTTTGCTATTTTTTAGAAAAAAGTGTGTAACTACCTAAATCTACAATTTAATAATTGTCTAATTTACTCGCGGTTTGCTTACTACATGTCTATAATTTTATTGCAATTTGAAGAATGAAAATCAAACGTGGACACCCAAAGTCAGACCTACCTTAATCACGCAACCGGTTTCGATGCTCCACCGGGGGCATCTTCTTCAGGCGATTCTTCACACGCTGCTGTCGTTCCTGGGGGGTCAGATAACGGGGGATCCAATTTCGGAAGGGAAGGAAAATTTCAAAGTTCTCTAGGGTTGGGGCTTCAGAGGCCAGACGGGCAAGAACCGGGGGGACCGGAGGACCGAAATTGCCGGGAGGGTCAGTGGGAGGCTGGGAGGCAAGGACTGTGGGGACCGGAACTACCGGGAGGGTCGGAACCACTGTTATTGATGTTGTTGTCGTCGGCAGAGTCCAAATGGATGCTAGTAAACCCGGACCCGGGGGATGGGGATTTGTTGTGACGGAGAACGTGCTCCCAGTTGATTCCAAAAGGATGGTCAGAAAATAGTTGACTTATCCACCACTTTTCTTCTTCCGGATAACTTCGTCTTCAGAAAAGTCCAATACAGTAACTAATAATTGGTCTAATGTACGATTATGGTTCCTGAAATCACACGAAAGAGGTTTACTAGCATCCATTTTGCGAATGTCACACCGGTGGTTGTTGAACCGGATGGAGAGGAGATTTCCACTCTCTCCAACATATTGGGAGGGACACCCTTCGATTTCCGCCAGATATACAGTCCCTTTACTCGTACAATCAAAATGGCCCTTCAGACGGTATTCTAAGCCAGTTACAGAGCTTTTGATGCTGGTGCCGGCTTTGATAGATGGACAGAGGGCACATCTGCGTCGCCCACATTTGAAGGTTCCACTATGCTCAGAGCTAATAGTCCCATGGACGGCTCTTGGCACTGGCAACTTGGCCTTCACAAGCATGTTTTTGAGCTTGGGGGGTGGACGCCAGAACAAGTTTACCTTGCGGTTTAGACCATTTAAAAAATGTTCATTGTTCCTTAAGACTGTTTTGACGCTTCTGAGGTCCGGATGGTATGGCAGTACCAAATAGTAGGACTTTTCTTGGTTTTTAGTGTGGTTTTTATTTTTTTATTTTTATTTTTTTATTTTTTATTTTATTTTTTAGTGTGGTTTTTTCTATTTTTTATAGCGCGTCGGGGAAAATCCATCGCCAGTGTGAGTCACCCATATGAGCTAGATCTTAAAGAGCGTCCAAAACTACCCTAGAGGGTGTATTATTGTAGCTCCCGCTGCCTCTAAGCGAATTTTTTGGGACTTTGAAAATTTTGAAATTTTTCGCCCGAACATGGGGTCAGATAGGGCCAACTTTGGGGGTCACCCTGAACTACTGGAAAGCCCTAACCCAAAACGGATTACAGCTTCACAGGGGGTATGTCTCGAACTTCACGACAGTGTATGCAATTTGGCACTAGTACCTGTGGTGCGATCTGGGGGTGACCCAGACTCGGCGGGAAAACCCAAATTTCAAAATAAAAATCTTTTCTAACCATTAGCAGCAAAGGATGAATTCATGCATTTCTTAGCTCACTAGAGCTTCCTGATCAATTTGGTATAGATTTTGCTTGGGTTCAACCTTCTATGTATGATCCAGGTGGCCCAAATCTTACACGGTGCCATTTCAAGCCAAATTTTTGAATTTCGTCAAAAATCGCAAATTTTCAATAAAATATATTTTGAGCTTGGGGGGTGGACACGCCAGAACAAGTTTACCTTGCGGTTTAGACCATTTAAAAAATGTTCATTGTTCCTTAAGACTGTTTTCACGCTTCTGAGGTCCGGATGGTATGGCAGTACCAAATAGTAGGACTTTTCTTCAGTCTCTGTTCCTGGATCGATTTTGGGAGTGAGTAGCTGCATTCTGTCTACTGACATAGCCCTTTCGATTCTTCGCTGAACTTTACCTCTGGGATAGCCTCTTCTTACCAGATCTTCCTTGAGCTGCCTACACCTGAGCCGGGCGGTGTCTGGATTTGAGCAGATGCGGCAAATCCTCAATGCCTGGCTGTAGGCAATAGGTAGCTTATGCTGTATAGGATGGCAGGACTCAAAATGGAGGTACTGTCTTGTGTTCGTAGGTTTGGTGAAAAGGTCAGTGACAATTTTCCCATTCCGAAGTTCCACTGAAACGTCTAAGAAATTGACTATGGTTTCACCAATGTCGACTTCCAGATTTATGCTGGGGATGAGGCTGTTGGCCAGTTGCAAAAATTCGTCTAGGTCGTTTCGGGTGCCATCCCAGATTATAAAAATGTCATCGATGTAACGCCACCAAACTAAGGGTTTGTTTACAGCTAGCGAAAACAGCTTCTTCTCGAACCCATACCACATAAATATGTTGGCGTAACTCGGGGCCATTTTGGTTCCCATCGCTGTGCCGTTCATCTGGGTATAAAATTCTCCATCGAACTCGAACACATTGTTGGTTAAAACGAGTTCGGCCATACGCACTACCATATTCGTTGGGTATTTTGGGCTGTCTCTACTCGAGAGAGCTTCCTCGAGAGAGTGTTGGAACGATGTGGGCATTTTGGTCCAATGCTACTATGATATGTTGGTAGACAGTATCCCCCCATGCTACCAAACGAAGGTCATTTTGGCACTCGGCCAACTTTGGCTCTGTGCCAAGGCCCTAAAGTCGGACTTTCGCTATTTTGGCACTTCGGTTGAAATCAACTTTTTTTCACAGGCTAGCAGCTAGATCGGTTTGGTTTATTTTATTTGAATATTTGGGACTATGCGCTCAAAGTAACGAGGGGGATTTTTTAATTTCGCTCTGTAGCTTTCAGGAGATGGGCCCAAACTTTGCATTTTATCACCTGTTTTCACGAAAAGTTTCAAAGTCCCACTTTTACTAGAAATGGCCTAAAAGTCGCTAAAAATGGCGTTTTTCGGCCCTCTGGTGGTACCCATATATAGTAAATCGGGGTCGCGGAAAACGATGAGCATACTGCCGAGGTCGGTGGATGTGACCCCTGACCCACAGCGCCCACCCACAGTGGGTCCGGTGTGGGTCAAAAATGAAAGTCTTCAAAAGTTGTCAAGTTGGGTATCAAATGAAAGCCCTTGGCGAGGCGATCAACTTTTGCCATTATACCACCCACGAAAAGTGGCCCCACCGACCTGTAGGTGGGTGCCCCACCCACAGTGGGTCCGGTGTGGGTCAAAAATGAAAGTCTTCAAAAGTGGTCAAGTTTGGTATCAAATGAAAGCCCTTGGCGAGGCGATCAACTTTTGTCATTATGCCACCCATAAAAAGTGGACCCACCGACCTGTGGGTGGGTCCCCACCCACGGTGGGTCCGGTGTGGGTCAAAAATGAAAGTCTTCAAAAGTGGTCATGTTTGGTATCAAATGAAAGCCCTTGGCGAGGCGATCAACTTTTGTCATTATATCACCCACGAAAAGTGGCTCTACCGACCTGTGGGTGGGTGCCCCACCCACAGTGGATCCGGTGTGGGTCAAAAATGAAAGTCTTCAAAAGTGGTCAAGTTGGGTATCAAATGAAAGCCCTTGGCGAGGCGATCAACTTTTGTCATTATACCACCCATAAAAAGTGGACCCACCGACCTGTGGATGGGTGCCCCACCCACTGTGGGTTCCGGTGTGGGTCAAAAATGAAAGTCTTCAAAAGTGGTCATGTTTGGTATCAAATAAAAGCCCTTGGCGAGGCGACTTTTGAGCTTTTGAGGACTTTTGAGGCGACCCATGGCTGCTGGAGATAGCTGGAAGGTTAAAATTTTGCATACAAATTGCCTACGGCATTTTTCAAGCTCCTTAGATAAATAAGCACACTACTGGAAAGGGAACCTTTAAAACGACAGAAGGACAAGTAATTAAAATGCTCCTCCGGAGCATGAAAAAGTAATATGGGTGGTGGTGAGGTTGTAAAATCAAGACAGGACTAGTCTTAAAAATGCTTAATATGGGGCTAGGTTCAAAAAAAGAAGAGGACTAGGTTGTGGGCGAATTAATATGGGCACAGCTTCGCCGAGCAACCCATATTCGCGGGCTTTCACGCTTCGCCATGGCGATTTTCATATACACAGCAATTAATGTCAGTCAATAACAACAATTCCAGCAGTTCAACAATCGCTGCAAGTTGCTTGATAAAAAGTTAGATTAGCTAGGTATATATATATACGTAAACTATATATAGTAATTTGGTTGTGCTGGACTACGGCAAGCAACGAGAAGAAACCAAGGCTATGATTGTAAAGCTAGCGGTCCAATGGAAATAGAAGATCGTCGGAGAGAGTCCTGAAATTATCGTTGAAATATAGACTTTTCTTGTAAACGGTTAAAATGCACAGTAAATATTAAGAGTTTGTTGAAAGAAATGTTTGCTTCCATTAAAACTCGTTAATCAGAGTTGTATATATATATGTTATTTACGCACCGTAACTAAATCTGAACACTGCTATACGTTTGTGTATGTGTATAACTTTTTCAGTCCGCGAATATGGGTTGCTCGGCGAAGCTGTGCCCATATTAATTCGCCCACAACCTAGTCCTCTTCTTTTTTTGAACCTAGCCCCATATTAAGCATTTTTAAGACTAGTCCTGTCTTGATTTTACAACCTCACCACCACCCATATTACTTT